>CM042010.1:77979393-78116893 GCA_023525715.1 Cichorium intybus
TATATATATATATATATATATATATATATATATATATATATATATATATATATATATATATATATAAGTTTTGCAGAAATAGGTCTTGGCTGCCGATTAATCTGCGATTAGTCGCTTGACGGTCTTCAACCGATTACGATTAGGCCTAATCGGCCAGCTTGACAGTTTGCTGCAAAAATCAGCCTTGGCGGCCGATTAATCGGTCTTGGCGGTTATTTATTATTATTTTTATTATTTTTTATTATTTTTTATTTTTAAATGACGACACAAACACTATCTAGTAACTCAAGAAAAGTGAAAAATTCGATATTAAAGAATAAAAATAAACAAATGTAGAATCTTTGATATGTATCTCGAAATAAAATGAATCAAACTTTGTTATTTTTTTATATTTATATATTTTTAAATGAATTCCTTTATAATTTAGGGTCTCCGATTAATACCCGACTAATCCCCGATTAATCCCTTAACCCCACTCGACCGACAAGCTAACGTCAAGCGATTTTTACAACCTTGATATATATATATGTATATATATATATATATATATATATATATATATATATATATATATATATATATATATATATATATATATATATATATATATATATATATATATATATATATATATGTTAACATTAAGATTATCTAAAAAAGTTTATACATAGGAATTACCTAGGATGCCAAAAACCAGAATCAATGGATGGTGAAGATCAATAATCTCCATTTTTTACTCTAGATATATATATATATATATATATATATATATATATATATATATATATATATATATATATATATATATATATATATATATATATCAATATATATAGTTGTGTATATTGATAAATATATATTGTATAAGAGAGTTTGTGCAGATGGCTTTATATGAACACGTTTTTTTGAGAAATCCACAGCTTTCTCCTAACCAGTCTTACAAAATTTTTGCTGTAAGATGGATCACATAAGAGATGAGGAAACAGGGACTCGTTTATATGGGCAATGCATGAAGGTGTGCGCATATAAACCATCCTTGTTGCGTGACATGTAGTAGAGAAAATGGTAGGTAGCATATGATAAAACCATTTATTGTATTTTTCGAGTAAATTCCACTCATGGTCCATGTGGTTTGTCTAAGTTTGCACTTTTGGTCCAAGTATTGTAAAATGAACGCGCCTAGTCCGTGTGGTTTCCAAAACGAACACCGGAGATCCCTATGGGTTCGAAATCGTTTAAGAGAGGTTTCTGGTCTATGTAAAATGACCTTATTCCCCTTTCGTATTTCTTTTTTCTTTTTATTTTTATTCTTTTAATAATTAATAAATTAAAAAATAAAATAAAACCCCACCCCACCCCATCTCCGTCTCTCTCTCTCTCTCTCTTTCTCTCTCTCTCTCTTTCTCTCTCTTCACTGTTCCCCACCTAGATTCTGTTCAACAAACATAAACATTCACTCAAATCTTTCCTTTAGTATAAGATTTATTTTTGTATTGATTCACCGGGTTTGACAAATTGAAACAACACATTTGTTGAATCTATGGAAGCCAGCAAATCTCCATCGTTAGGGACACACCAGCGTTTTCCTTGGAACCCCTCGAATAATGAGATGGTGGTTACCAGAGGCGTCGTTGAGGACTGTGCACCACAGGTTAATAGGTGGGAAGAAAGCGAGCTTTGGAACGATTGAAGATGTTGCTAGTCGCATTTGTAATTTCTTATGGTCAGGTGAGTGATAACGCCTAGTAATGTTAGACATTTTATACGTTATCGAGTCAGGTTTTAGTTAGTTTATCTTCATTTATTGACTAATATCACTTACTTTTGTGCCAAGTGCTTTGGATGTGTTTTTTGTGAAAATACAGGGTTTAAAACGCAATTTGGAAGAAGTTAAGGAGCAAAAGGAGGAAGAAGGCGGATCAGGATAACTTAGCGACGTTATCCTCTATGGATAGCGACGCTAAGTTAGGATAAAGACGTAATATTCAGTTTTGAATTTCAAATCGTACGAATCAAGGACGGATGGCAGACTAGTGACACTATCCTCCTTAAATAGCGACACTATCTTGGAATTTTCACCCAATAAATACTGAGCTACAGTTCAACTTTTAGAGCATCCCGGGGTGTCGAGAGGGGATCTGAAGGCATTATTTTTGTTCTTTTTATGTTCCAATTGGTTAGTTTGGTTAGATTTTGTTTTTATTAGTTTAATATCAACTTGGTATCGAGGTATTCCGTATTTTAGGAATTTCCTTGATTACTTGATGTTTGGTATATGCACAAGAGAATCATTCGACTCCTATAAATTTTTTGATTTGTTTACCTTGTTAGTAGTGAACGATTGTCTAGATTGGTTTGATTTTATAAAGAAAGTTCTATTAGTTTCATCGTTTTCTAGATCTGCAAATAGATCTTTATTTTGTTTTGGTTTTATTTGAGTTTTGCTTGTTGGAATAGTGTTCAAGGTCATAACTAAATTAGTAACAACCATCCACTAATAGCATGGTCCTTTTTGGGTTGTACTCAGTAGTCAAAATGGAATTAAGGTTAATAGGAGAGAGAGAGAGAAAAAAAAAATTAGTTTATTAATTTATTATGTGATGCTAAATTAATTAGAAACTAGTTTGAAATTAATCAGAATTAATTAGATTTAATTGGAATTCATTTGAATTAATCTGGGATTAACTAAAAGTGTAGTGACTAAATTGTAATTGTTCAATAGTTGAGCAATGGATAATATTGGGGTATATAAGTTGGACGATTTTTATAAGGAGTTATCCTTATATAAAATTGCCAATTATATATATATATATATATATATATATATATATATATATATATATATATATATATATATATATATATATATATATATATGGCAGCTAAAGAGATTTGAATTTAAAGATAAAGATTTTATCCGGCTTGAATTCAAATAAGGTTTATCTTTAATCACCTTTAGTAGTTATAACAACATCTCCCTAGCACCTCATAATTTGCGCCAACTCTTAAGAGTGATATTCCTCTGGAGTTTTTCTCTTCTCTCTCAAGCAGAATCTATAATCATTCTCTAAGGTTTTATAGCGAGCTTTTGTTAATAACCTAATTAACCTCATTGTTTGGACTAATTGGGTGTTATCCATTAGAGGTATTCTCTTTTGGATACTACCTTCCTCGGCATTTGTGGATTTCGACTTTCTCGAAGGGTTCTTCAAGCAAATCGGTTTGCTAAATGTTGGTACATTTAAACCTTCTTGTTGTTGTAAATATGCAATAAGTAATTTCCCTGTAGGTTTTAGTAAATATTACTTTCCTTAGAATTTTTTTATGTTTCCGCTGCCATGTTTTCCTGTTCTAGGGTAGTAGAAAACCTAATAGTCATATCAGATCCTATGCTTAGTTGATATTGCACTACATGCTTATTTTCTTGGTATACTGAAAATCGAAAATTGTTTATAGGGTTATATAAATCGATTTTTTGGAGACTTAATTTTTTATTGTTTTAAAATATTTTTGGTAATTATCTCCAAAAGGATTTATTTATTTTAACCTTATTCGATATTTTGAATTTATTTTTTTCAAGGAAATTGATAGTTTAATTGTTTAAATTATTTTGAATTTATTTAGGATAATTGAATTAAATTAATCATTATCGTGTGTCCTCACATGATTTGAATATTTAATTGGTAATTAATTATTATCATTTGATTATGCATGGATAATTAGGATTAATTAGTAAATTCAATTTTGATCCTAAATACGCACCTTTATTGTTTGATGTTAATTATTAAAATTAAATACACCAACTTGGATCATGACTAGGCTCATCTGTTCTAAATACTCTAAGATGGTTTAAGGAAATGGCCTATAAAATGACCATTGAATAGGCGTCCTTTTCGCTCACTGCCGTTTGTTTGGACCAATGGAGTTACCGAAAGTGTCCAAACAAAGTTGATGTCAAGTTAAAAGTATTAACTTAACAATTATCCAAACAAAATTCTCGTTTAGATATATCGGAAAATGTGAAAATGTATGCTAATCCATGAAAACGCACATCATTATCTAATGGTCTGTTAATGGAGCGTGTGTGGATAATCGACACATTAATTTGAGACTCTAAGTGAAAGATGATGTGGCAATTCGAGTTATTGGTTATTGATGGAGCGTGTGTGGTTTACCAGCACGTCAATTTGATAATGTAAATGGAACGAATGTGCCAATGCAGTTTTGCATGGTTAGTTCAAAATCTTTTTTGTGGTCCTCGACATCCCAGCCACAAAATGAAGATACCATATCCAAGATTAACATGCCATTGATGATTCAATGAATCTTAAAAGATCTAGGAATTTTGTAACACCTGGTTTCTCATATGGAGTACACCCAAAAAATTTCAATAATTATACATCAAAATGGGTATACTTGTACTCAAACCAAGGATCAAGATGTTATCAACATGAATATTTACACAAAAGGTCGTTACAAATTTCAACCAGGAATTACAAATAAATCTAATTCAACTAAAGGACAGGCTCTAAACTTGTCTGTCTTTCTTTCTCACATGCCTTCCCCTATCACAGCTATAGATACCTGCAAAACAACATACAACTAAAGTGTAAGCTTATTAAAAGCTTAGTTAGTAATCTCAATCACATTCCACAATCTCTCCCAGTAAACTCTCTCATCATTCTACTTTGCTAATCTCATTAGCAATTATTCACTTTCTCTTACTCTGAAATCTGCAAACATATTAGCTTTACAAACACCAGCTAATTAGTAGCAATATCAAATTAATAATAAGTATCACAACTGATACTACTCATAAACTCATTCACACACCCACTCTCATATACTCATTTGACAATTCATTATACTCAGTTATAACACCCATCATGGTTGTAGCAATCAAACTCAAAGACTCTTTAACTCACTCGCTCCAGTATATACTCTACTCTTATACTCAAGTAGATACCGCACGACCTGGGTTTCAGAACACGACCCGGGTTCCTTTTACGACTTTTATTTCATTTGATCAGTAGACACAGCACGACGTGGTGTTTCAGAACACAACCCGGGTTGGTTCTTTTTGGTATTTTTCAAACTCAAACTTCTCCCAAAAGGTCCTCTAACCACACTAACACATATAACAACTTAACTAATCTTAATTAAACTAAGATTAGTACATAAGAGAGATTCCAACCTCTTATCACTCATCAACAACTCAAAACTCGAAGGAAATCACAAGGATCGCCATACCTTTACGCTAAACAAACTCATAGCTAGAATCACACCGACTATAAGGTAATAACTCTACTTACCTTATAAAGCATCTTAATTTAAAAATGGGTCTTACAAGTTCTCTCCTCCTTCAAAAGATTTCATCCTCAGAATCTCTTAGATTAGACATGGCTTATACAACCATCTCATCGCTGCAATCACACATTATACACAATAATGATATTATCCTCTCGTCAGCTCATATGACATGTATATATAAGTACATCTCGTTTACTCATAGTATAGCTATAGAACTCAAGTTTCCTTGATTCACATTACATTTAGAAACTTTCTCACTCGACTTCTCTTTCCGCAAAATCTTGACGCCCGCCATTATTCTCGCAAGATGATCTCTATAACCATATTGGTTATTACCATTTCTACGTGGACAACCACTCACTCTTTTAGGGCACTTCCTTTATTATAGTTTTGTCGATACCAATGTATCTCACGTCACTCCTCAAGTGATACTCCACTCACTATCATCACTTACATACACCCATATCTATGGCTCACATCGAGCCACATTCTCAGCGTACCATCCACTCTTTCTATAACACTAATCTAAATAACTTTTTGAGATTCAACTTCCGTTTCCAATCTCCTTGAAACAGTTTACTCTAATTCAATAAGGAAAACGGTCTCACCGATTCCAGGCTCACATTCTCTCTCAATTTACTCCTCATATTGCAACATGTCAATTATTGATTTCTCATAAACATAGCTCATAAATACTAGGATAAAAAATCCAGAAATAACAAGATATTAGAAACTATCTCGAGTTTCACTCACTCCTCCTCTGAATTTTTTATTTAACTCTCGACACTTTAGTCACACAAGACCCATTTCAGTTGTCTCATCACCACAACCGACTTCAACTTCTCCGAAAACTCATTCATCTCTGCTCCCACCTCATCACACAAACTATGGTTTTCACCCAATATACAACTAACAATCTTCCACCAATTGGCTCCTCTTTATCTCAGTTAAACAACATACCTCATGATGTTTCTCTCGATGTACTCACTTATTACCTCCTCACTTATGTAGACAATCCACATCACGCTCTTGAAAGGTTTTCTGCAAATCTATGAACTAAAACCCTAAGTTCACATGCAACCTAGATTGGATCTATGTTTTCTTACTTTGAACATGTAACTAATTCCTAAAGACCAAACAAAATTTAACTAAAAGAATAAAACAGAAAAACTAACCTTTAGTTTAATCTTGAAGCTAAGCAGCACAAGTGTCCTGCCTCAAATGAGATCACACCTAGGGAGCCAGACGAACAGGTCACGAAAATTCCAAAGAGAACTGAAGAGAATAGCACCTAATTATGAGGTCCAGGGGTCTCTATTTATAGGCTACCAAATGACCCTTAGAGATAAACCTCGTTTGACTTTCAAACAGAGATAAACCCTATCTCTAAGCCATTTTCCGGATTATTCATACGCACACCGCAGCCTATACATTGGTGCGCCACGCATGTTAATTCAACTATTGTGTTGAAAATAAAATAACTGATCACCACAAATAAAGGTTCGCACCGTTTAATGTGTGACAGATATATAAATTAAAATGATAATATGCGGAATAAATAATAAAAGTTGCGGAATAAAAATATATAATCTAATCGCCACAATTAAAGGTTTGCACCGTTTACTGTGTGAAAGATATATAAATAATATAAATTGCAGTAATTAAATGACTTAAAGCGATAAATAATATAAATGACTATAATTAAAAGACATAAAACGATAAATAATGTAAATGACTATAATTATATAAATATATATATATCAAGTAGGTTCGTCAATAGATTGACTGAACTGGTTTACAACAGGACTATGGAACGACTGGTCTATCAAGTAGGTTCGTCAAATAAATTGACTGAACTGGCTTAGGGTTGGACTGGATTTCTAATAGACTGTGTCTCTATTTGTTCTTGTTTGATGATCTTGGTGATCTTGGTTTTCTTGTTTGATGATCTTGGTGTTCTTGGTGTTGATCTTGGTGTTCTTGGTGTTTTTCTTGGTGTTCTTGGTGTTTTTCTTGGTGTTCTTGGTGTTTTTCTTGGTGTTCTTGGTGTTTTTGGTGTGTGTTCTTGGTGTTTTGGAGAGTGTTTGGAAGTTGGAAATAAGATGGTGGAAGTTGGAGAGGATTTGGTGGATTTTTGGTGGTAAAAATGAAAGAAATGGTGTTGAAATGGTTTATATATGAATTTTAAAGGGTTTTGGGTTGTTTTTGAGGGTTTTCGGAAGTTCAGGGACCAAAACTGTAACTTTTTCATCAGAAACACGCGGACTTTGGGTCGGATTCCGGTCGGGTTCGGCTCCTGGTTTGGGCGCGGATTGTCTGTGAGAGGAAACGGAGCAGGGGCGGGTGCGGGTTCGGATCTGGAGCGGCGGATGGATCAGGCGCTGGGTCTTGGGCTCCGAAGTTGGGCTGGATCAGGTAAATGGGCCGGATCTTGGGCTTCGCAGATTGGGCTGTGCTGGAATAGTTGGCCTGGTCCAATTTCTTTTGTTTTTTAGTTTAAAAATGATTTAAAATCCGAAATAAATTCAAATAAATTAGGAAAAATCATTTTTAATTTATAAAATTAATTAAGTCTAATAAAATAAATTATTTAGAAAATATATTTCCAAAAATTCATTTTAAATAGATTTAATTTAATTTTCTTTTATATTTTTCTTTGTTTTGGCTTTAAAATTCTTTTTCAATTAAATTGCATCTTTTTATCAAAATCAATTATTTAGAAAATAATTAAAATAACTATTCCTCAATAATCAAGTTTAATAAATGTTAAATTTAACTCCAATCTTTTTTTTTAAATTGTTTTCTTATTTTGTCGTTTAATCGTTCAATCTCGAATCCACGTAACCTGAAATGAACTGATAATATTTGTTAGATAATATAAAAACAGTTCGTCTTATTTCAATGATGGTCACATACAAAAACATTTTTCAACAATTTCCCCCTATGTGATCATTGATGAAATAAGGACAGATATAATCACATTAACAGTTTTGATATTGAAGATTTGGGATAAAAGTTTTGTCAATAATAAGATATATATAAAACCATTATAATCATTTTGAAAGTTTTTGACTTGGTTTTACATATCTTATGTTTTGAAAAAGATTTTGAAGAATGTTTGTTTCCGAATCAAAGTCTCGGGTTCGGATATCAAATGGTAGCCATATATGTATCTAAATAAATTTCTTAAGATTTTATAGTATTATTTATGACGACAAGTGGTCTAACAGGTCGATTCAGATGAACTCTCATAGATATAGCTCACATTTCACTTGGGTGTTTGGTTGTTCTAGCAGCAGAACAAGTTAATGATCACTAAAAATGAGTGATATCTCTCTCTGACGACTCACACTCATATTGGAGGTGTTCATCTATGCTTTTCCTGTAAAGTCACTTAGTCTCATTATTAGATAATCAATCACATAAGACTGGTTTCGACATTACTCAGCGGGTTTCTTCATTCATGCCATTAATGTTCACTCTCTCTCCGTCGGGAAATACATGTAGAGGGGTTTAACAATTTTCATAGTGCAGTTTGCAACTAAGAAATATTCAGTGATGAAGGCTACAGTATCCCGGGAAATCCATTATTGTTGCAGCTTCTTCTTTGATGATATCATGTTTGTTGATCAATATCGATTTATTGTAAAAAGATATTTTGTTTTAACATTAAGAATTTGCTACAATTGAGAATTTTGTGTTTTTGTTTTTGTAAGAGTATCTGTCTTGAGTGATTGAGATGTTTGCTTTTCTGAAAAATGGTTAAAAACAAATTGCGGGATTTGATTATGTTTGTTTTGAAATAACCATTTGATTGAAAGTTTGTTTAACTTGGTATTTCTTCGGTGAGTGATTTGACTTTCTTGTTGATTCGTCTTTGAGGATTGGATGTTGATAGATCTTTGTTTCTCCTTTGGTTTTCTTGTAAAGATATGTCTTCGTTTAGAGTCTTTCCATTTTGATGTCGTCTTCATTTTTGGTTGGCTTTTATCTAGGTAGGGATAGGTGGCATAAAAGACACTTTGTCTAGTATGTAAGAAATGAAAGTATCGTCCCTGGTCATTTTGATATCGAAGCAAAAATGAGACCGTGACAAGGTATAATCGGATATACCTTAAAAGCAATAGAGACACGCCTAAGCTCACAAGAAATGAATTTCACAATGATTTAGATCGACGAGGCACAAATTCTCACATGGGTTTTTGTTTTCATCTGAACCTCCTAACCTTATGTCCCTTGATTGTTTAAAATCGTCAATAATGAAATAAAATCGAAGGAAATAAAGTTATATACATTATGAAAAGTAGGAGATTTGAACCTTCACTCCAATTGAGAATCAATATGACTTAAAATCTTCATCGAGCATAAGCATCTGAAAATTAAGTCAAGAGACGATTAATCACAAGGTTCTATAAATGCTTATTATGGCAAGTCTTTTATTGTATTTTTGAAGATTTGTTTTTCTGAATGTTTTTGGAAATTTTGGTTATTTGAATGTTTTTGGAAATTTTGGTTTTTAAGGAAAGATATGAAAATTATAAAAATCTAAAATCTTTTTGTCTTTTGAAGTTTTGTAATTTTTTTGTTTTTATTTTTCAAATAAAGTAAACACACATTTGTACAAATAAAAGGTAAAAGTTTAAGGATGTATGATATCTGGATTTAACATTCCTAGACGGCCTAGGAAGTATAGAAACTTTGTTTCATCGAGAGCCTTAGTGAAGACATCGGCAATTTGATCTTCGGTGTTTATGAAGTGTAATTCGATATGACCCTTTTGAATGTTGTCTTTAATGAAGTGATATCGAATATCGATGTGCTTTGTCATGGAATGGTGAACGGGATTGTGAGAAATGGCTATTGCACTGGTTGAGTCACAAAATATGGGAATTTGTGAAACTCTGAAGCCATAGTCACGCAGTTGAGTTTGCATCCATATGACTTGTGAACAACAGCTGGCGGCAGCGACGTATTCAGCTTCTGCTGTTGATGTGGATACACAACTCTGTTTCTTTGAAGACCAACTCACTAGTCGACCTCCTAGGAATTGACAGCTACCAGATGTACTTTTCCTATCTAGCTTGCATCCTCCATAGTCTGAGTCGGTGAAAGCGTTCAGCTGAAAATCGGATTTAGCTGGATACCAAAGGCCAAGTTTGGGAGTGCCTTTTAGGTATTTGAAGATGCGTTTCACAGCAATGACATGGGATTCCATTGGATTTGCTTGGTATCTGGCACAGACACAAGTAGAAAACATAATGTCAGGTCTGCTGGCAGTGAGGTATAATAGTGATCCGATCATTCCACGATATCTTTTCTGGTCAACGGGTTTGCCATTTAAGTCTGCATCGATTTTGTATCCAAAGGCCATTGGGGTTTTGGCAGTATTGGATTTGTCCATTGAAAAGCGAGTGAGTAGGTTTTTGACATAATTCTCTTGGTTGATGAAAATTCCATCAGTTGACTGTTTGATTTGAAGTCCGAGAAAAGTAGTCATCTCCCCAATCATGCTCATTTCAAATTTGCTCTTCATTAGATCTGCAAACTTAACACTCAAAGATTCATCAGTAGAACCGAAAATAATGTCATCAACATATATTTGTACGATTAACAGATGTTTATTAAAGATTTTACGAAAAAGGGTTTGATCGATTGAACCTCTTTTAAAACCTGATTCTTCGAGAAATGTTGACAACGTGGCATACCAGGCACGGGGTGCTTGTTTTAAGCCATAGACAGCTTTCTGCAATTTGAAGCTGTGATGAGGAAAGTTGGGATCTTCAAAGCCTGGTGGTTGTTGGATATAAACATCTCGATCTAACTCTCCATGTAGGAATGCACATTTAACGTCCATTTGAAAAACTTTAAAATTCTTATGTGCAGCATATGCGAGAAAGATGCGGATAGCTTCTATTCTGGCGACTGGAGCATATGTTTCATCGTAGTCTATTCCTTCTTGTTGTGAATAGCCTTTGACTACGAGACGTGCCTTGTTTCGACACACGACTCCTTGATCGTCAGTCTTGTTTCTGAATACCCATCTTGAACCTATGATAGTAACATCTGGTGGTGTAGGAACAAGATTCCATACGTCATTTCTTTCGAATTCAGCTAGCTCTTCTTGCATAGCTTTTACCCAGTCTGGGTCTTTTAGAGCAGTATGTATGGTTTTGGGTTCAGTCATGGATAGGAAGGCTCCAAATAAACATTCATTTGCAGTTGCGGCTCTAGTTTGGATGCCTGAATTGGGATCTCCGATGATTAAGTCAGTGGGATGGTTTCTGGTCCATTTTATTAAACGATTTTCTTCCGTTGTAATAATAGGATTTTCAGTATCCCATTGTTCTTCTCCAGTAGTTTCTTCTTGGAAGAGGTTTGAAGGTTCCCCCATAAATGTTGCATCGGGATTGTTTTGGATATTTGGGGATGGAGTGGTAAAATCTGGGGTGGTTAAATTTGGAGTGGTTAAAGGAGGATTTGGTGTTTGTTCTAATGAGGAAGTATGTGTTTGTGGTTCCCCCTCAACTTGATCTGCAACATTTCTGTTTCTTTGTGAAGTTCCTTCAGTGGGTGTTCCTGTAGGATCAATTTGAGTAGTTAGAATTTCAGAATTATAAGCAGTTTTAGGTTGTTCAAAAAGTAAATCAATATCAACTTCAATGTCTATGTCAGGAGATGGTGTTTGTGGAATTGGATTTTGAAAAATATTATCTATCATTTGTGAACCAAAATGTTCATGATCCAATTTTCTGACATAAAATTCATCGAAGTGGACATCGGTACTTTCTTCAATTACTCTTGTACGTTTGTTTAGTACTCGATAAGCAGCTGAAGAAAATGAGTAACCAAGGAAAATTCCTTCGTCCGACCTTGATTCAAATTTTGAAAGGTGGTCTTTATTATTCTTTATGAAGCATCGACAACCAAAAATATGAAAAAATTTGATATTTGGTTTTCGGTTGTTAATGACTTCATATGGTGTTTTATGAAGATTTTTGTGAATTAAGGAGCGATTTTGTGTGTAGCAAGCTGTGGCAATTGCTTCTGCCCAGAAGTATTGTGGCAGATCAGCAAAGATGAGCATTGATCTTGCAGCTTCGCACAGAGTTCGGTTCCTTCTTTCAACAACGCCGTTTTGTTGAGGAGTGTAAGGGGCTGAGAAGTTGTGTTCGATGCCTTTGTTTTTGAGAAATGAGTCTAGAGTTATGTTTTTGAACTCCAAACCATTATCACTTCGGATTCTTCGAACTGGTCGTTTGAGCTTTAGTTCGATCTGTTTTATAAAGTTGATCATCTCTTCTGGTGCTTCTGATTTTAGTCTTAAGAAAAAGACCCATGTAAATCGAGTGAAGCCATCAACTATGACAAGGACATACTTCTTCCCTTGTATTGTTTGGATTTTGGCGGGGCCACAGAGGTCTATGTGCAGCAATTCTAGTGGTTCGGATACACTAGATTCTGTATTGCTTTTGTGAGAGGATTTGGAAAGTTTTCCCTTTTCACAAGCGGCACAAAGAGTTTCATTGTCGAGCTTCAGAAGTGGCAGTCCTCGAACTAGATCATCTCCGATAAATTTGTTGATGTACCCGAAATTTAGATGGGAAAGGCGGCGGTGCCATAACCAACTAATATCTGCTGGGGCTTTGGATAGCAGACAAATATCGGGTTTACCATAAATAAGATCCATATCTAGTGGATACATATTTCCGGCACGGTGTGAATCAACAATGATTTCTTTGGTGTTGGCGTCCATGATCAAGCTTCTTTGTTTGGTAAATAGGACTTCAAGATCGTTATCGCAGAGTTGAGAAACACTGATGAGGTTGTGTTTCAGGTCATCAACATAAGCAACTTTCTTTATGGTGAAGTTACCATTAGTTATGTTTCCATAACCTTTGATTTTTGCCGTCATGTTGTTGCCAAAGGTAACGTCTTGATTGGTTTGGGTGGGTCTGAAGTCACGAAGGTAGTTTCTGTTTCCTGTCATATGCTTGGAGCAGCCACTGTCAATGTACCATGTTTCATCCTTGGGTTCTCCAGCATTAGATCCCTGCAATTAGACAGAAATTTTAGGTACCCAGATTTGAATGGGTCCTGATTTGTTAGCTTTTGCTATTTTGGGTTTGTTGTTCAATGACTTTGGTTTATTGGGATAGAATGGTTGAGGTTTTATTTGATTTATCAAGTTTTCCCAAAATGATATTTGTTTTTGAAAACCAGTGGGTTGATAAAATCTGTGATTTGGTGATGAATATCCTAGATGTGAAGATGTGTTTGAAAAGTGTTTTTCATGTGTAGGATGAGACGGGCGGTTTTGAAAAAGTTTTTGATTATGATTGTTTAGAACTTTCTGATTTGAATGTTTTTGAAAGTTATTTGAACGGTTAAAGGTGATATCAAGAAAGCGGTTTTCATAATGTTTTTGAAAATATTTTGGTTTGGAAACTTGTTTTTGAGATATGACTTTAGGTTGAAGAGGTTTCTTTTGTTTGCTTTCAAAAACTTTTGGTTTGTTAAGTGGGGTTTTGATTGCTTTATTGGTATTTTTGATTTGTTGATTTGAAGAACTAGCAGAGTTTGATTTGGAAACATTGAAATCAGTATCATCTGGGCTACAGTTGATAACTGTTTCGTCATCTGAATCTTCCTCATTAACAGATGTGAAAAGATCTGGTAGAGTTGATTCAGAGTTTTCACAAATTATCATGTTTTCTTGATTTTCTAGTTCTTTTTCAAAGGTTTCTCTACCAATTCCTGGTCTGTAACTCGTATCAAATTTTCCAGTACCCAAGGTGTTTGCCTTGGTGAATATATCATCACTGAGTTTTCTGGCAATTTTGATAGATTCCACATTCTGTATCAATCTTTTGTTTTCAGATTCAAGAAAAGTGATTTGGTTTAAAGAATCAGTCAGTTTTTCATTTAAGATTTTGTGTTTTTCAGTTGACTCTTGAAAGTTTTGTGTCAACTGAATGATTTCCATTTCTAAAACTTCTTTTGTTTCAGAAGAAATGACTGATTGATTTTTTAATTCCAATTCCCTTTTCTGAATTAGAGATTGATTTAATTGTTCAAAGACATGATTGTAATCTTCTGATTTTCTTTCAACGTCTCTTTCCAATTTGGTCCTTGTTCTGGTTAATTCTGCAAATTTGAGTTGTAGGGTTTGTAACTCACATTTGAAGATTTCAGAATTAACCACTGTGTCATGGTATTTCTTGAGATCAGCTTCTAAACTTTTCTCAATTTTGGATATATGGGACTCAAAAAGTATTTTAGAAAAACCGAGTTCAGAGATCATAGACCATACCTGTTCTATGACATTTGGAGCTCTTGAAGTTGTACCAACTACGAAGCAGAAGTTGGATTGTGTCGGTTCATTGTCGGCTTCGTCTTCAGAGGTTGGCCAGTATTCCACATTTGGTTCGTGGATTGCCATCAAAGCTCTTTGGTTTTCTTGGTTTTCCTTTTTCTTTAACTCATCAGCTTTTTGAGCGTAGTATGCCGAGTCTTTGATTTTTTTCTTGTTTTTGGCTCGGCACTCTCTTGCGTAGTGATTAGTTCCTTTGCAATTGTGACAGATAATCACTTCTTCATCACTTTCTTCCTTTTGACTTTTGATTGGAAGTCGTTCCGGTGCTTGAGTTTGGATTTGTTGGGAAGATTGGGAGGAGTTTTGTTGGAATCCAAGATTTTGGTTGTTTGAAAAACCATTATTTTGATTATTGTATCCTTGATTTTGGAATCCCCGGTTTTGGTTTTGAAGACCGTTGTTTTGGTTATTGTTTTGATGATCTGAGTTGGGATTGTTTTGAAATCCCTGGTTTGAGTTATTTTGGAAAGAGGGTCTTTGCGAATTTTGTCCAAAATAAGGTCTTGGTTGAAAACCTTGGTTGTTTTGACCAAATTGTGGTCTTGGTTGAAATCCAGAATTATTTTGTCCAAATTGTGGTCGGTTTTGAAAATTTGGTTTAAAATTCGATTGACCGTAATTTGGAATAAATCTTTGTAGATTTGTATTTGCAACCAAAGCACACAATTGTTGGTAGTCTGCTTCATCATTTAAATCAGTTTGATCAAAAGAATTGTTCAAAAATGATTGATTTTGAAAAGATGTTTGATTAAAATGATTGGGGTTTTGTTCATGAAAAAGTGTTTGGTTTTGGTTTGATGTGGAAACGAGAGCAAGTGGTCCTCCAAAAGCTGTAGAGGTTGGTGGGTCAATCGAGGATTCATACGATTGAAGTTCTCCGTACAAATTATATAGAGTTTCCGTATGAATGGCAGGATTTCCCTGAATGATGAGTTTAACCATCTTCCAGCTTTCGTAAAGATTGTTTATAAATTTGAGATTGATCTCGTGTTGTGTCTTTTTGATGCCCAAGTTATTCAATTTTACCATGATAAAATTGAACCTATCATGTGCATCATGGATGGTTTCTGATGAAAGCATCTTGAAATTATCGAATTCATTTAAAACAGATGTTCTTTTATTTCCAATAATTCTTTGATTTCCACAAAAACGGTTTTTTAAGTTTTCCCAAATTTGATTCGCAGTCAACAGTATTATGTCATCCATTTGACTTAAAATACTGTGGGGAATTCCGGACACAAGCTCCTTTTTGGCTTGGAGATTCAACCTTTTCTCGGTTTCAACACGAGTTACTTGAGTTGTAGCAAGGGTAGACAAATCCTCTGAAGCAATATATGTTCCTTCTACACATTTCCAAACATTTTCACTTATGGAGTTAAGATGAAGATTCATACGGCCAACCCACGAATTATACTCTTCGGGAATAAGTATGGGTGCCCGTGAACCAGATCCTAAACTATTAGCAATAGAAACTGAATTCATGTTGGAGTAATTAACAGAAGACATGTTTTTAAGATTTTTAATTTTAATTTAAAAAGAAGGATTTTTTAACAAGTGATATTAAAATGAAATATTCAAATAAACACTTATGGAAGGTTTATATAAACGCTAACCAAAAGTATTTGATGAAAATTTCAAAGTAAATCACACGAGCTCTGATACCAATTGTTGAAAATAAAATAACTGATCACCACAAATAAAGGTTCGCACCGTTTAATGTGTGACAGATATATAAATTAAAATGATAATATGCGGAATAAATAATAAAAGTTGCGGAATAAAAATATATAATCTAATCGCCACAATTAAAGGTTTGCACCGTTTACTGTGTGAAAGATATATAAATAATATAAATTGCAGTAATTAAATGACTTAAAGCGATAAATAATATAAATGACTATAATTAAAAGACATAAAACGATAAATAATGTAAATGACTATAATTATATAAATATATATATATCAAGTAGGTTCGTCAATAGATTGACTGAACTGGTTTACAACAGGACTATGGAACGACTGGTCTATCAAGTAGGTTCGTCAAATAAATTGACTGAACTGGCTTAGGGTTGGACTGGATTTCTAATAGACTGTGTCTCTATTTGTTCTTGTTTGATGATCTTGGTGATCTTGGTTTTCTTGTTTGATGATCTTGGTGTTCTTGGTGTTTTTCTTGGTGTTCTTGGTGTTTTTCTTGGTGTTCTTGGTGTTTTTCTTGGTGTTCTTGGTGTTTTTGGTGTGTGTTCTTGGTGTTTTGGAGAGTGTTTGGAAGTTGGAAATAAGATGGTGGAAGTTGGAGAGGATTTGGTGGATTTTTGGTGGTAAAAATGAAAGAAATGGTGTTGAAATGGTTTATATATGAATTTTAAAGGGTTTTGGGTTGTTTTTGAAGGTTTTCGGAAGTTCAGGGACCAAAACTGTAACTTTTTCATCAGAAACACGCGGACTTTGGGTCGGATTCCGGTCGGGTTCGGCTCCTGGTTTGGGCGCGGATTGTCTGTGAGAGGAAACGGAGCAGGGGCGGGTGCGGGTTCGGATCTGGAGCGGCGGATGGATCAGGCGCTGGGTCTTGGGCTCCGAAGTTGGGCTGGATCAGGTAAATGGGCCGGATCTTGGGCTTCGCAGATTGGGCTGTGCTGGAATAGTTGGCCTGGTCCAATTTCTTTTGTTTTTTAGTTTAAAAATGATTTAAAATCCGAAATAAATTCAAATAAATTAGGAAAAATCATTTTTAATTTATAAAATTAATTAAGTCTAATAAAATAAATTATTTAGAAAATATATTTCCAAAAATTCATTTTAAATAGATTTAATTTAATTTTCTTTTATATTTTTCTTTGTTTTGGCTTTAAAATTCTTTTTCAATTAAATTGCATCTTTTTATCAAAATCAATTATTTAGAAAATAATTAAAATAACTATTCCTCAATAATCAAGTTTAATAAATGTTAAATTTAACTCCAATCTTTTTTTTTAAATTGTTTTCTTATTTTGTCGTTTAATCGTTCAATCTCGAATCCACGTAACCTGAAATGAACTGATAATATTTGTTAGATAATATAAAAACAGTTCGTCTTATTTCAATGATGGTCACATACAAAAACATTTTTCAACATATTGAATTGGAACAACTTTACCCCCTGTCCTCCTAATTAATCTAATTAATGCCACAAAAATTAATCCAATTAATTCCTGATTAATTATTAAACAATTAATATAGTTTCTAATTAATATATTATCACTTTAATATATTAACAAACTATTTCTTTTATTCCTATTGACTTATTAATCACATAATAAATCAACCTTTCTCTCTCCTGGAATTTTTATCAAACCTCTAGCTTTGAGGGCAACCCAAATGGACTTTGCTACTATTAATTAGTTAAATACTAATTATTAGTCATGGCTTAGACACCTAATCCAACAGTCTCCCACTTGGATAAGTCTATGACTATAATTATCAATTTAACCTCTAATTAATCAACAAACTATAGCTTCCTAGAAACTGCTACTGAACTCTGACCCAGTCAGTTCTGTCCATAGATAAGTGATCATATGATCCTCCGTCCAACAAGATATTTTCAGACATGAGACTCAGATTGAGATCAATCTCTGTCTGACACACTGTTTCCCGATTTCCGATTTTGCATAAGACATAAGACTTCTAATTCAACATATCAATTCAGTCCTGGATGGCCAGCACTTTAGTCAACTTCAAAATCATTGAGAGGCCTACAGATATCTGTTTTCCTGTCAGGGTCAAGGGACGAATAAGCTTCGACTCATATGCTTATATCTTTTACCAGACAAATTACTCACAACAGTACGTTTTATAACATCGAGTTACCGATGCGTTTTCGTACTATCAATGAACAACCGCCTCGTAAATTATAACTCATATCTCTCCACTTCAAGATCATAAGATATTATCGTCTCAATTTTGCTCGTGATGTAATCCATGAAGCAATCTATTGAGCGTGGGTTTATCCAATACTCAAATCTCTATTTCCAAGTACTCATGAACGTTGCAGCAATCTTATTGCAATGTCTAACTCTTTAGACAATCTACAAACCAATTCATGACAGTCTTCCTTCATACTTACTCCCTAAAAGTATGAGCGACTGTGGATATTTGAATAATCCAATTATTTAGGAAGTAAAATATGCGAAAGCGAAACATAAAATCTGACTGGCAGCTACTCCTGCTTATTACCAAGTCTCCACGAGGTAATCACCAAGTCGGATTTATCATAACTATTATCGGTTTCTTATTTTTCTTTTAAACTTTCAATTCAAGCCTTTTATATCTATGTCTATGACCTTTTCACTCTTTCTATGTATCCAAGTGTCTAACACTTATACAATTTATTGCAGATAATCCAATCAGATACTATTCCGATGACATCTCAATTTGTCATTCTGTCTTTGTCTCTCACAACTCCATTCCGGTGATGTGTAATCTTACTACCCATGGTTCTCGGGGTCATTAGTCTACTTGACCGCACTGTAAGACTATTTCGAGGTATCGTGATGTGCCGGTGAACCACACGCGCTCCATCACAATGCCAGCAAAACTCTTTAACCATGAAGTCCTACAGCATCACATCCTGTTGTAAACAATTACTGATTTGAAAACCCTTTCAAATCATTCACCCTAATCATTACCTAATGATTTCTCAAGTGTGTTCAAAATCCATTTAGTATTCTCAGCCAGGTCATATCCTAAATCCAACTCACTATACTCTAAGCATCAAGTCATCAGGATATGTTCATAACGCTTCTGATCGGTCCAAGAGGCTCGTGGAACCTGATGTAATCTCATTCCAAAAACCCTTTCGGAATCCGAAGATTACTAATGATCCTTGTGGCATGATTTCCGGAAAACATTTCCTTTCGGAGACTCTTTCTTATACATCTTGAATCTCTTCAAGATCATATTTTCAATGGCTAGGTCTATACTGTCAGTTTCATCTATCCGATAGATATCTGTGAACTATGTGAGTATGTTGCACCTTCTTTATTTCTTTCATGCCAAGTCATCACACTTTGCAATCATAGGAAACTCCTTTCCTGGGGTTATGCATCTTGAATCTCATCAAGATCATTTTGGCAGAATTTCGATCTATCTAATTGATGTTCACAACCACCTGAGTATGTTGTATCTCTTAAAGTCTTTCATAACAAACTGTTTCTTAACAACAAGTCATTACACTTTGTAAGAGACGTTTCCTAGAACCAGTATGTAACCCACATACATGTGATAGCAGATAACAACGATACTCCCACTGACTTTGATACGGTTATTTGACTTTTTCGGACTATTCACAAAATCAAGAACTTTTGGCACATTTTGCGAAACCGAAATCCAAACCTTTCTGACATATTAATGGAAATCTTTCAGGCTATTCACAAAATCCAAACCTTTTGGCCTATTTTGAGAATCCGAATATCCTTTCTTGCGAGATGCCCATGAGACGAATCCCGGGGCCATGTACCTTTTGTAATGGCATGCTCTATGTGAGTCCCTATTAGTGTGTCGGTAAACCACACACGCTCTACTAACGACTCACACTATGCCACGCAGAATCCTCTCGGATTACATCTTCTATTGAGAGTGCTTCTCTCGGAATCAATTGCTTGACTCCAAGTGATGAATCATTTAACCAGATGTTCTGTAAGTACATTTCTATGTTCCCTTCTTTTGATGATTCAATTACTCCCACTGGTTTTTAGAACAGTTGTAAAATCAATCAAACTATCACATAGACTGTGTCGCGCGCTAAGGTTCTCTTATTTGGCAGCAACCGGGCTCACCAATGCTTCCAGTAATCGGATTACTTATCCGTACCATCTTTAATGTTTTACCACTAATCGGTATGTCACCCAGATCATAACTCCTTATGACGGTGACCAATACTGCTGGTTAAGCGAAGAGAGGGCATGTCAGGTTTAACAGGAATCCAATTCCTGGTCAAGGCCCAGTGGTGACTAAATGTTCTTTCACTTGGCTAATCCTTGAACTCCTTCAGGATTATTCTTATTCCCACTGTTTCCTTAGAACATGAGCTCTTTTTAAAAGGACTCTTATTTCAAAGGATAACCGGGATGGCCAATGAAACGACATCGCTGATCAGTTTCAAGCTTGTCATGAGATTCAGACGAATGCTACATGACCCTGGACTTTCTATGTACTAGTGGGACGATCCCAACTTTACATTTCAGACAATTTCAGCATAACCTACTTAGTCTAAGATATGGTCGGAATATGGTTTCTGCAGTCTGACTGGTTGAATATTTAATTCATTGAAATACTAATCGGAAATGTATCTTATACATCGAGGATCAAAACTATCTCGATCAATGCTCTATCGTCTTCCATAAGACACATTATAACCATTAATGTTCTTGGAAGAAGATAAACTGTGAAACATTTTCTCAGTCTATTCTGTTGATCTTATACTTCCTTTGAAATCCTTGAACCCTTCAAGGTTCCAATCAATCACTTATTCTGATAAGCAAAGCCATATTTGTCAAACTATTTGGCAATTATCATGAAGTATAATTAATCGTGTTCTGTTCGAAAATTCGAGCAATACACAGTAACTTATGTGTCTGTTGCTCCAAAATCTTAAGGTCTTTTACATCTCTATGTAAATTTATGACTTTGTTAATATTGTTCAAGACATGCAATCATCACCTGACTCCAAGTCAAATGATTCTGAAATCCTATCCATTGGATCTTTGGGTGATGCATTTCTTGCCATAATTAATTTTATTAAGCACTCAATTCATCATGTGACTCTAAGTCAAATGATTCTAAAGTCCTGTCCAATTAGACCTTTGGGTGAAGTGATTCTCATAAAATTCACTTTAACAATCATAAGGAACACAATTTATAAATCCAATCCCATTGGATGTATCAACATTCCAGTTATTACCATTTATGCCATTAACACATTCACATAACATTTCGAGGATAATTAAAACAATCATGTTTTAAAAGAAAAATATTTTATTAAACCAGAATTATCCTCAGAACAATGTACTATGTGAATCCATGTCATATGTATATATAAACTAATAACAAGAACAAATATCTAGCTTAACTCCAAAAACTGCACGAGCTCCAGATCCAATCCAAATATGCTCCTGTGCGACAACATCCCGCATCCTACAGAGTCCGTGCATACAGAGCAAATGTGAGAAACACATTCGGTATCAAGGAAATGAGGATTAGGTGTTCTGAGTTTTTAAGATATTACTGAGTTTGCCAAACGGTTTGGCTTTGGAGCATTTTCCAATCTTTCTGTGACTGTGTCCCACCTTATGGATTCCCATTTTGAAACATCAAACAATTGGTCCAGATGATCTGGATCATTTCTTGATGCACCTTAATACTGGGCTCAATCCTGAAGCAGTTGAATCAATGGAACTATGCTTCTCAATAAACAACTCATACAGAGTCGACATTGAATGCAATTCCATGATTGCCTTATCCGGTTACCCTTTCTGTTCATCTGGATGAACAGATCAACGAGTCCAGCTAATGCTTTACTCCCGATCACAAAGGGAAACCAGTTTTATACTGTTCGCCTATGTATCCCTCAATCTCGGAAACACGCAAACTGATGCTACTTCCTTCTAGCTTGCAACTTCAAGCTCTTTGAAGATCCTAGTTCGTTCCCTTTATTCAACCAGTTCTCGGAACCTTTCCTCAACTAGCTACGCTAACTTATCTGACCCTAGGAATTCTAAATTCCTGCAGAACTCGGGGTCAATGATCAATAGCATAAGGCAACGAACTTCCTTGGACTCAATAGTCAAGGAGTCATGCTCATCACAAGCTGCTGTGTGATACCATGTTTGGGAGCGGACACTCAGTCGGATATGGTTCGCCAGCAAAACTAAGAACTATTCTCTAATTGCAAAACCATATCACACAGTCAAGGCCAGTCAGCCTTACCATATTTAACAGGTGCTTTCTGAAGCTCTCAGAAATGGATGAAGGAGGGGAAGGAGGAGAATGACACTTTCTTCAAACATATATAATATTTGAATTTATTAGTTTAATTAATCCTTTTAAATAATTACCCAATATATTATTTAACAAGGCCAGGATCCAAAATACCCCAACTATGCTGTGAAGAGGGATGCCGTAATCACAACACAGTGGTCATTAAAGTAGATAACATTTATCAATTTCAGTCTTATGAAATTCCTAGATCTGTGAGATTCATTGAACTGTTCAATGTCATGTTTAATCTCGGATATGCCCCACCGTTTGTGACTGGGATGCCGAGGATCACAAACCGAGTGTGAATAACCATGCAAATTAGCTTGGTACTCTCGGGGTCAATTACCATCTCAAATTGATGTGTCGGTTAACCACACACGCTCCATCAATAATGATAACACCCGAGAAACCCATTGCCACTCTTTATGAACCCCTATTGGTATGCCGGTAAACCACACACGCTCCACCAACGTTTCATAAAGTGCAATGTGCAATTTCATGGATTAGCATCAAATTCACATTTTTCCTAAAGTAACTAGATTGGGAATTTTTGTAAAGGGTTCTAGTACTTTGATCATTATACTTTTAATGATTAAGCGGTCCTATCAAACCCATTCGGCTAACGACCCTCCACTGATCAGGCTAGCTGTGGGTGAGAGTAAACACCCATTAGACCGCCATTTTATAGGCAGTCTCCTTATACCCACTTTATAGATCAGCTTCGTGAATGAGGCCTACTATTGATTTGACTAACGAATTTATCTTATACATATAGTATTAACTGTTAATAATACATATAAGATATATTTTAAACCTGTTAAAATATTCCTGGTTTATCTTTTAATTTCCTGAAATTTAACTATTAAATTTCAAATTAAATTAAACCTTTAAATTTGATTTAATTTATCTTTTAATTAAACTATTAACTAAATTAATTAAATCTAGATATTTTAAACCTTTTAAAATATTTAGGATTTATCCTTTAATTTTTGAAATTTAACCATTAAATTAAAATTAAATTAAATCCTTGAATTATCCTTTAATTAACAATTAATTAAATTAATTCAAATGTAGATAGGTTTCACAAATTAATCAAACTAATTTAAACTTATCTTAAACCCCCTAATTTTCGAATTCAAACAATGGGTTTAAGGTTATCCATTTAATTAAACAAATAAAGTTACCAAAAATAGAAAACCTTCTAAAACCCTAAAGGCTAAAATTGAAAATCACAAGGGGGATTAGGGTTTCCAAAACCCTAATCCAAAAAATCGATCCAACATATAATTAGGGTTTATAAGCTTTAAACCCCAATTATAGGAAAACTATTACAGCAATTCAACAAGAAAACAACCAAAAGCTCTGATACCACTGAAAGGTTTTCTGCAAATCTATGAACTAAAACCCTAAGTTCACATGCAACCTAGATTGGATCTATGTTTTCTTACTTTGAACATGTAACTAATTCCTAAAGACCAAACAAAATTTAACTAAAAGAATAAAACAGAAAAACCAACCTTTATGTTAATCTTGAAGCTAAGCAGCACAAGTGTCCTGCCTCAAATGAGATCACACCCAGGGAGCCAGAGGAACAGGTCACGAAAATTCCAGAGAGAACTGAAGAGAATATCACCTAATTATGCGGTCCAGGGGTCCCTATTTATAGGCTACCAAATGACCCTTAGAGATAAATCTCGTTTGACTTTCAAACAGAGATAAACCCTATCTCTAAGCCATTTTCCGGATTATTCATACGCGCGCCGCGGCCTATACATTGGCACGTCGAGCGTGTTAATTCAACTATTGAATTGGAACAACTTTACCCCCTGTCCTCCTGATTAATCTAATTAATGCCACAGAAATTAATCCAATTAATTCCTGATTAATTATTAATCAATTAATATAGTTTCTAATTAATATATTATCACTTTAATATATTAACAAACTATTTCGTTTATTCCTATTGATTTATTAATCACATAATAAATCAACCTTTCTCTCTCCTGGAATTTCTATCAAACCTCTAGCTATAAGGGCAACCCAAATGGACTTTGCTACTATCAATTAGGTAAATACTAATTATTAGTCATGGCTTAGACACCTAATCCAACAGCTCTCACTCAATCGATAATCACAAAGAACTCAGCAATTTATTATCAATAAAATTTTCAACACAATCGCATATATTTCTCCCGACACATCATCAGTAAGAATTCTCCCCTTGCCATTTCTCCGTCATTCTCATCTAAATTTCTAATTCATCATAATGACATGAAATAAATTATACATATATACGGCTCACCGTAATCTCTACACACAACTCATAAAGAATTAATAATGTTTAACACCGCAATCTCTACGGTGAGATCATATCTCATCAGTCGACTAATTCATTAATCTCAAGAAAATAACTCAACATTATTATAACAAAATCTACTATCGATCGTTTCATACGAATAAGTAGTTTTGTCATTTCTACATTCATACATTTCTCTTATCAGCGGTAATCGATTTGATTGCTAAGGAACGAATCCTATCAATCACAATCACAATTATTTTTATACTCTTTTAACTCATTACATAGTTATACAACTTTATCTCATTCAACAATCAAGTAAGTTTCACACATTCTCAAATTAATATGTTAACACATAATAATAACTCAATATCGTCCTCAACATCGTCTAAACACAACTCACACATACTCAAAATAGTACAGCTTCAATACTTCATATCATCATCATACAGTGCATGCATGTCTACACATAAGCACGACACTGCAACATCACTCCAGTTCTGCTTATGGTACCCCGTACCATCCTCCTATCTCGTCACTCACACCATCTTATAGTACCCCGTACTATCCTCCAAACTCAGTACTCAACATTATCTCACGGTACCTCGTACCGTTCGTCGACCTCATTGCTCAATACTCTCTCACAGTACCTCGTACCGTTCTCTGCTCTAACCACTCAACGCTGTGTTACAGTATCTCATACCATTTTCTGATCAAATCATGGTACCTCGTACCATTTTCTGATTTCAATCCATCTCCTCTTTGACTCTAGCGGGTCTCCCCTACGGTCTCGAGTCATATAGACTCACCGTCACTCCTCCTTTTGTTTGAGTCACAAATGTCCCCACTACTTTAACCACAAGATACTCATTATATGGTTCCACATAAATATATGGTCTCCATCTCAACTACTCAATATGTGACCCCATAGAATATGTGGTCTCAATCACATTTACTCGTTATGTGGCTGCACAAAATATGTGGCTCAACCACTTTGCTCGATATGTGGCCTCACAAAATATGTGATCTCAATCACATATATTAGGCAATTAACTCAATATCTAGGCCAATAAGGCCTATATGAACCACTCTAGGTTCTCTCAATTATAACCACAAGGTACTCTTATGTGGTTACTCAAATGTCATTTAACATCTCTTTCACAATTATCTCATTATGTGACAGAGATCTCATCTCAATTAGTATCTCATCTCATATTCAGTTGACATCTCATTATCAACTGAAGTTCTTGTCTCCTCGTTAGCTGATATCTCATATCAACCAAAATCTCATCTCATTATCCTCTGTAGGTCCAATCGACTGTGACCAATTTCTCAACTCATTCTTCATCTGACTCAATACATGTATTCAAACACAGAATATAATAAATAATAAATATAACAGAAGAGTTATACTCAACTCATACTCTAACTTCTGCAGCAGTATCTTTTCCAAGCATGTGATAGGGGCTCTCTCTCCTCCTTGGTTTAAGTCTAGGACTCTATACTCAAAGACCTAGTTCACTTAAACCATGCTATGATACCAACTTGTAACACCTGATTTCTCATATGAAGTACACACAAAAAATTTCAATAATTATACATCAAAATAGGTATACTTGTACACAAACCAAGGATCAAAATGTTATCAACATGAATATTTACACAAAAGGTCGTTACAAATTTCAACCAGGAATTACAAATAAATCTAATTCAACTAAAGGACAGGCTCTAAACTTGTCTGTCTTTCTTTCTCACATGCCTTCCCCTATCACAGCTATAGATACCTGCAAAACAACATACAACTAAAGTGTAAGCTTATTAAAAGCTTAGTGAGTAATCTCAATCACATTCCACAATCTCTCTCAGTAAACTCTCTCATCTTCTCCTTTGCTAATCTCATTAGAAATTATTCACTTTCTCTTACTCTGAAAACTGCAAACATATTAGCTTTACAAACACCAGCTAATTAGTAGCAATATCAAATCAATAATAAGTATCACAACTGATACTACTCATAAACTCATTCACACACCCACTCGCATATGCTCATTTCATAATTCATTATACTCAATTATAACACCCATCATGGTTGTAGCAATCAAACTTAAAGACTCTTTAACTCACTCACTCCAGCAGATACTCTACTCTTATACTCAAGTATAGACTGTAACTCGTCTCTTGTTATCCACAAATAACAGAACCACTTTAACTCTAAGCTACCACAATATCAACATAACACACATATATGTTCAACATATATATATATATATATATATATATATATATATATATATATATATATATATATATATATATATATATATATATACACACACACACACACACACAAAGGTATAATTCTTACTCAAATATTCAAAAGTACTCACCTGATATCGGCTTAGTATACGGAACCCCAATTTACGCATACCAGGCACCTGTTCGCTAGACTTGGTTATATCATCATAGTCTAAATCAATTCTCCAACACCCACAATCATCTCAATAACATCAATCTCAAAGTTGTATAAATCAAAAGAGGAAAAAGGAGTATAAACGGTAAATATCAACTCTATATTTACCGAAACCCCCAAATCCGTGGTTCTACTCATTCAACCGTAGGAACTCGATAATAATCACACCAATAGCTCAAAAGACATCCACTAACAATATACTAACAACCTATTTAACAAATTTTAGCTAAATCACAAAAATTGAAGCTAGGGTTTCAAAACCCCCAAGACCGTGAGATACTCACCTCGACGAATTCGGAAGCAAGAACACGTTTACGGGGTTAGATTCGCGTCCCTCTATGCATCCCCATGAAATTCCAGGCCTAATTTGACCCAAAATCGCCATATGGAGCTCTCAAAATCGAAAAAGAAGAGTTTTCTTCGAAATGGGGTTTTGCTACGTATTTATATGTCTGCAGGCGTAACCCGACCCGAGTTCCTTTTATGACTTTTATTTTTTTTGATCAGTAAACACAGCACGACCCGGGTTTCAGAACACGACCCGAGTTGGTTCTTTTTGGTATTTTTCAAACTCAAACTTCTCCCAAAAGGTCCTCTAACCACAGTAACACATATAACAACTTAACTAATCTTAATTAAACTAAGATTAGTACATAAGAGGGATTCCAACCTCTTCTCACTCATCAACAACTCAAAACTCGAAGGAAATCAAAAGGATCGCCATACCTTTACGCTAAACAAGCTCATACCTAGAATCACACTGACTATAAGGTAATAACTCTACTTACCTTATAAAGCATCTTAATTTAAAAATGGGTCTTACAAATTTCATAGTGATTGAAATTGGCAAACTGTGTGCCTACCTAAAATAAGTTTATTAATGATTACGTCATCCCTTTTCATAGAATAAATAGGAAAATACGGATCCTAGTGTGAGTATAAAACTAAAGATCGTTTGATTCTATATATGCGGAATAAAGAAGAACAATATTAAATGGCAAAACAGATGTCAAATGATTGTATTCAACACTCAAGAACAATTCAAAGAGAACTATTTTGTATGCGCTGTGAACGTAAGTTACAATCAAGAATTACAAAAACGTTAACCCTAGCAAGGGTACGTGCATGCCTTATATAGTCTAAACTATTTACGGAATGGACAGGCCCACCCGCTAACTAAAAGGCTAATTACAAGGCACAGTTGACTAAACAATAAATGACTTAACAATCTCCCCTTTGAGTCAAATTGTGAAAGAGAGACATCACTCTTCAGGCTTCGGAGCCGAGACCGCCGTCTTGAACAACTTGGGCATCATCTTCAGAAGCCTACTTTGGAAGACCAAGTGCCAGCTGATCATATCCGAGAAGCACTTCTTATCTTGTTTAGAGTTTGCCTTACATCTATCGACAAGAGTGAGATTTGTTCCAAGGCAGATGTTCAGTATAAATGTTTGTCAATAAAAAAGAACATCTTCTTCTGAACCTTCTCTCCTTCCTTGATCTGGTAGGCAACACTCCAGTGTTGATTCTTAATCTTTCCGAGCTTGCATTTCTTGAGATCCGAAGGTGCCAGCTCAGCCTCAACCTCAACCTCAGGTCGAGTCTTCAGAACAGTAGCGATATCTACATCCAGCTGCGAAACCTCATGAACATAGCAGATGAGCATTCTTCTGAGGTGTTCAGTAATGGGTTTATACCTCTCATGACAATATCTAAAATATGGAAATCCAATCGAATGGATTCATGAAGGGCAGATCTACCATTGAAAATTCATCCACTTCCTTTTTGTCGCCTCTGACACCCTTGAATAGACCATTGACAAAGGGATCATTTACTTCAAGCATTCTAGGTTTCATCCCAACCACTTTCTTCAGGCTCCAAGATTCATAATGAGGCTTCGCTTGGTTGAGATAAAACTAGATGAGATTGTCATTGGTGTCGGTGTCAGAGATAGGAACGTTCACAATCGGTTCGAAGCACCGAAATAAGAAAGCTCTTGGAGTGATCAAAAAATCAAGCTGAGAGTCACGTCATTGTTGGTCTCGAAAGAACAGATGGGCTCAAGCCAGAAAATGTTGGGTTCTTTGATCGCCTCCTTCACCATCCTCTTAAAATGCCAAGGAGGGAAGAGATGGTTTCCGGCTTCCAAGACTGCCTCTGCATCCCTAGCCTCTTGATCTTTAGCATCAAGCTCCTTGTGAAGCCTATTCAGTTCATCAAGCTCTTTGTCTTTAGCCTTCCGAGCTTCAATCTCAGCTTTGGTAGGCTCTTCTTCTTCTTCTACTTCATCATATTTACCGATCTTCTTACCCTTTCGAATAGTAGAACTAGAAGCTCCACCGTTTTCCGGAAATTTGAAGCAGTCAGATTTTGGCTTCTTCTTCTCATCAACAGACTTTTCAGTCTCTGGTTCCATATAGTAAAGTGAAGCAAATTTTGGTTTTTTTTCTTCAGCAGACTTCTTAGTCTCTGGTACAATCGGAATTATGTCGTGTTCATCCATGTTCTCTTCTCCCCTTGTTTCGGAGGAGTACCACTCTCCGAAACACCAATAATCTCGTTCAGTACGTTGAAGACAGGATGAAGCTTTATTGTAATTTGGGTGCGAATGCTGGCAGAAAGATTTGAATATTGGGTTTCCACCATCTTCCTCAGAAAGCCGTTGACATCCGAGACACAGCCTTTAATGACTGTATTCTCATTGGTGACGGCTGCCAGTTTTTCCGATGTGCTTTTGAGTTTGGTAGAGAGAACCTTGAATTTTGTCGTATTCTCTATAAGCTTGTCCATGATGGAGTTTTCCATGGCAAGTTCCTTCTACAACTGGTCAACTTTAGCATTAAGAAAGGAGACAAGATCAGAGTTCTCCTTCTTGACATCAGCACGAATAGTAGAGAGAGCTTCTTTTTCAGCCTTCAAAGACTCTCGAAACCTGCCAATCATTTTGTTGGCTTTATGTGTATTTTCATATGTGGCAGTGTGGAACTCCTTCATAAAATCAACATCTTTCTATATTTTATCGACTTTTTCGGTCGTTTCTGTCACCAGCTTTTCCGAAGAGCTGATGGCCTTGACAGTGTCTGCAAGGACTTTCGAATTTTCCTTTTTCAATGACTCCACTGTACTTTTGTGAGCATTCAATTGGGATTGCCAGTCGGATGAATTGGAGGTCTTTGAGGATTCGAGAAGCGAATCCAACTTCGCAGTCAACTCTTTAAATTGACCCTGCGTCATCGGAGCGGTGTCATCATCGCCATCCAAATTTATAGTGAATGGGTTCTGAACAAACCCTATAATATCATCCTGTTCCTCATAGAACAACGTGTATTCGTCATCGGATGGAGGAGGGGATTTTTGGTTTGGAGAGGAGTTGGTCGTCCGTTTTTGTGATGGAGTAGGAATACGTTTCGGAAAAGATTTTAGAGGAGATTTCGGAGGAGTGGAGGGTGGATTCTGACCTTTGTTTCCTGTGTCTTCTTCGTCTTCATCCCTATCATTGTTCAGAATCTCGAAATGAGTATGTTCTTCTTATTTTTCGTCTTCTGAAACAGGAGTCGGAGATCGCGCTTTCCTTGGCTTCATTCGGGATTTAGCAGGCTTTGTCGTCTCAGAAGCCGATGCCTTCCCTTTTCGTTACCCCCATTTCCTTGGATTTTCAACCTTGTCGAAGGCCTTTTTAATGTCATCTGGGATATATCGGATCCCAGAGGTAGGCAACAACCACTACTCAGCAACACATTTGATACAGAGTGGTACCGGTCCGTCATTTCTTCAGGAATCGAACCTACAAATTCGAAGTTCTTCGGATCTGTCGTAACGAATGTGGTTGTGGGGAGAGCCGAAATTGTAGCCATGACAGAATCTTCCATGATGTGCACTTTGAAATGAGTGAGTGCCTGATGTACAACTATCGACCAGAAGCGAGCACAAGAAACCTCAGAGTGACGAAAGGTAGAAGATAGGCTCTGAACAAACTGGCTCCATAAAACTGAGCCATAATCCAGGTTGATGTCGTGATAGACACCATAGATGAGCATGTACAACAACCTGCTGGCACTGTCGGTTCCCGTAACTCGTTCTGAGAAGCTCTTGAAAAGAATTGTAAATAGAGCATTCCAGTAAGGAGTAAGAGCCGACTTCTTGAACTTTGACAATAGAGAAATATCCCACTTATATCCCATTTGCCAGAATAATTTCTGCATGACCACCAGGGGAATGGAGTCTCGAGTAACCAAGTTTTCTGTTTCAGCAAACCCTAGTAACTTGCTGAATCGAGATTTTGAGATAGAGGTATTGATTAAAGCAACTCAAAGTTGATGACGTCATCCTTCTTAATGTAGATGGCAGAGGAGTAAGCGGAGGAGAGATGAAAAACTGTGACGGACTCTGGCTTCGTTAATGCCTCAGAAATCGTTAAAGATTTTAGGCATTCAATCATAGGACGAAGAAGTTCGTTGTATCGGGATGATTTGAGGTCAATAATCATGTTTTGATTTTGCTTGATTGTCAACATGATCGACATTCCCGACAGTTCATTGAAAGAGGATAATTCCGCCATTGTAGAAGTGTAAAGAAGATGAACAGTAGAGAGAGAGAGAGAGAAAGAGCTTTGCGTCTGAGAGATATGGAAATTGTAGAGAGATAAACCGTCAATATCTCATTATATGCTTGGGCATTTAAGTGGAGAGAGAAAATCCCAAACAAACCCGTTCAATATCCCACACATTTCGCCTGTTGATTGGACATTTTCCCCAAAAAGTAGGCATAAAGGCACGTGAGTGGCAGATAAGGCAACAGTAACGATGACGCCGTAACTGACGCGCGTAGGTTACATCACCAATTTTTAAATTGGCCCGCCTAAGAAAACCTTCTCTCCAAGTAACCTCCATTTCGATGAGTCAGCATTAAATATCTGTAAATACCATGAAAACCTTTTGGAATGAAAATAGAGTTAGAAAAATCAAAGTTATTTTTTTACAAGAGTGTGCCAAAGGAAAAGAAATAAATCAATTTAAATATATAGGATTCTGTGATATCAGAATTGACATGAAAGTAGATGCATCCCGGGCAACGATATCTTCCTTCGGAATCAAGAGACATTCGGAAGTCCTTGCGTGGTTTCCCGTTGAATTACGATCACATGTTTGTTAAGAAACAGTGAAAGGCTTCTTTTAAGTGTAGGCTTCATGGGTGGCTTAATCTTCAAACAAATTCTGAAACTTAACATAAGTCCGAAATTGGAAGGAACTACTTGTTTGACCAGTGTAGCCATTAATAACAAGTAAGGTTGGTTCTGTGAAAGTAACTGTGTGTTTCGGAAATCTCTTGTAAAATAAAAAAACTGGATCTGATTGGGAATAAATGTCTTAGGTCTAGAACATTTCATTAAGATCACTCAAAAATTAAAAATCGAGATTTCACAAATTTAGCTGTCAATTTAGAAAGGTAATTCGGAGTTATGGGTTTCACTCGGAATTGTGGTTATAACAATTTCGAGATCATAAACACAGTTGTTGTGTATCCATCAACTCTCAGTGGTAACGCTGAGAATCTTCATAAGGGTTACATTTACATGGAAGTGAATGTGATGGAGAAGAGTAGATTGGTAAGGAAAGTTTGGGAGTCTCCAAGCTAATCATGGTGATAATGATTTGCGATCATCAACTAGAATTGCTGTAGCCATATATCGAAATTGGTTTTGTTCTGATAATCATAGGACTACATTTATTGGTACACGAAGAGATACAAAAAAATCAGCCGTCAATATCTAGTGATGATGATAGAGCCGAAATGTCAGGGACAAATGGCAAACATCAATGATCACAACCTGGTGAATAGTGAAGTGGCAGAGTTGCAGGCTGCATATAACTCCCCGTCAAATCGAAGATCCCCGACAGGATCACCTTGAGAAGTACAAAAAGGTGACCTGTCAAATCAGAATAACTGCAGAGAGAGTAGATCATCTCCAATACTGTGAGTCACGAGATTGTTGCAGCTGTCTATAAAAGGAAAAGGAGAGTAAGATGTACAAAGCACATAAGAAAAAAAATTATACAACAAAATTATACTCTAAAAAATGGTTGACAGTCCTTTCAGAAGGTGGGATAAGGTTGAGGTTAAGCTGATGGAAGGGGTGTTCAGTGGATGAATTTATGGAGGTGTCATTATCGACGTCTGGTCGTAGTGGTATGAAGTGAACCTGACATCACTAACAAATGGTGATACCGGAAGACCCATGGTGGTCCGCGTAGGATTTGGAGCTCTTCAGCCAGTTTAACCAAAGGTGTTGGTGGAGTTCAAACCTTTAGACATGGTGGCCGGCAACCATCGAGAGAGCAACACCTCAGACTCAGTTTCGTGTGAGGTTGTTGGATAATGTTCACCTCTTTCTGGATGAAAGCGAGCTGAGGATTCAGCAGATGTACTCCTTGGGCAATCCTTCCATGTGGCAATACTTTAAGCGTTAGTGTCTGAATGTAAAACCGTATCTTGTAATGTATTTTCCTTTTTGATGAATGAAACAAAATCTTTTTTTGTGTTTTATCTTTTGCAAAGTAAGAAAATAAAATCGTAGAGAAAAGAAATAAATAAATAAATAAATAAATAAAAACTACACGAATGAAATACAATATTTTTGAATTTTGATTTTCTGAATAAGAATAAAAACATAAATGAAGATATTTTTGTGATTTTTGTTTTCTGAAAAAGAGTAAAAAAAGAGAATATTTTTGTGATTTTTGGTTTCTGCAAAAAAGAGTAAAAATAGAAATGAAAAGCAATTAATATACAAAAGAATATACAGAGATGTTCCGACATCATCAATAGTTCTTCCGATTCCGAGCCGTTCCGAGCCTCGGAACCCTTCAGAACTTGAACTTTGACTTTTGATTACTGTGTAGATTTCAAAACAGAGTCAGCTTCTATCATTCCAAGCCCTTGCAAAATGCGATTGAAAGTAGGTTCCGGTAGAGCCTTGGTGAATATATCAGCCAACTGATCTGTCGAGCGAACAAAGTGGACTTCAACATTTCTATCCTCCACATGATCTTTAATGAAGTGATATCGAAGGGTAATGTGCTTCCTTTTTGAGTGCTGTACTGGATTGTGGCAAATTCGAATTGCACTCTTGGAATCACAATACAATGGAATTCGCTTCATGTTGATCCCATAGTCTCTCAATTGGTTCTGAATCCAAATGATCTGAGAGGTGCATGACGCAGCTGCTATGTATTCAGCTTCAGCGGTAGATAGCGAGACAGAAGTCTGCTTCTTAGATTGCCAAGTAACAGGTTTGCCATCCTGAAACTGACATCCTCCAGAAGTGCTCTTCTGATCAAGTCCACATCCACCTAGATCTGCGTAAGAGTATGCTTGCACAAAGAATCCTGAGCCCGAAGGATACCATAATCCAAGAGATGTTGTTTGCTTCAGGTATCAAAATATATTCTTGACTGCAATCATGTGTGGCTCTCTCAGATTTGCTTGGTACCTGGCACAATAACAAACAGCAAACATGATATCGGGTCGACTAGATGTCAGATAAAGTAGCGAACCGATCATTTGACGATAGAGAGTGATGTGTGCTGCAACCTTGTCGAGAGAAGGAGTGAGCTTTGTTCTGAATGCCATTGGAACTTTAACCTTTGAACTGTCCACCATTCTGAACTTCTCTAGAAGAGATTTCGTGAAAGCTTCTTGGTTGATTATGATCCCTTCTGAACTGTCTGATGTTCAAGCCAAGGAAGAAGTTGATTTTGCCCATCGAACCCATTTCGATTTTAGTTTCCATTAGTTTTTGGAATTCAGCTGTTAGGCTTGGGAGAGTAGATCCAAAAATAATGTCATCAACATAAATCTGAACAATCATAAGATGGTTACCTTCCTTCTTGCGAAAGAAAGTTGGATCAACTGAACGTTGTTTGAATTTAGACTGCTTGAGAAAGCGAGTCAGCGTGTCGTACCATGCCCTGGGAGCTTGTTTCAGACCATATACAGCTTTATCTAGAACATAGCAGTGATTCGGATGCTTATCATTGACAAAGCCAAGAGGTTGCTCGACATACACCGCTTCTTCTAATTCTTTGTTCAGAAATGCTCACTTCACATCCATTTGATATACATCGAAGTTTTTGTGAGCTGCATAAGCAAGAAAGATCCGAACGGATTCCAGTCTTGCAACATGTGTGAAAGTCTCTTCGTAGTCGATTCCTTCCTCTTGACAGTATCCTTTCACAACTAAATGAGCCTTGTTGTGAATCATGTTCCCATCTTTATCCATTTTGTTTCGAAAAACCCACTTCATTCCAAGAACCGATGCTTTTTCTGGAGTAGGAACTAATCTCCATACTTTGTTACGTTCGAACTCATTAAGTTCATCTTGCATCGCTTGGACCCAATCAGCATGATCAAGAGCAATTTTAACCGTTTTCAGTTCGATTTTAGAAATGAACGAATTAAACATGCAAAATTCCAATTTTGAAAATAATGCAGTTTGCTTCGCTTTTTGTTGTGCTCTTGTCAGAACTCCTGGTGATGTTTCTGAAAGGTTTTCTGCAAACCATGAACTAAATAACCTAATTTCACATGCAACCTATAAGGATCTATGTTTTCTTCTAATGAAACATATAACAAAACCCTAGAAGGCCAGAAAAAGATTAACTAAAAGAAAGATCAAGAAAACCAACCTTTAAGTGAATCTTGGAAGCAAAGCAACAGAAGTCTCTTGCCTCAAATGCAGTCACACCCTAGCAGGAGCTCTTGGCCGAAAATTCTTAAGAGAATGAGAGTAAAAATCGTGGCTTTTAGGGTTAAGGAGCCTCCCTATTTATAAGCTCCAAGTGGTTACCAGATAAACCTTATAAATAAACCTTTTTGAATTCGAATTAAGATAATCTATTATCTTAATTATTCAAACCTTTTATCTATATATATATCATCAAAATTATATATATATATATATATATATATATATATATATATATATATATATATATATATATATCCGCCAATCACTTACTCACTTAAAACTGTCACTTACTCAACTATTGAATAATTACAGTTTTAGTCCCTGTACCTTAATTAATCAATTTAACTGCCAAATTAATTCCAATTAATTCCAGAAAAATTCCTAATTAATTATTATAGTTTCTAATTAATATATTATCACTTAAATATATTAATAAACTATTTATTTAATTTCTATTGATTTATTAATCACATAATAAATCAACTTTTCTCTCTACCGGACTTTCTGCCAATCCTCCAACTATGAGGGCAACCCAAATGGACTATGCTACTATTAATTTGGTAAATAATTATTAGTCATGGCTTAGACACCTAATCCAACAGTCTCCCACTTGGATAAGTGTATGACTAAAATTACCAATTTAACCTCTAATTAATTAGCAACTGTAGCTTCCTAGAAAAACGCTGCCAAACTCTGACCTAGTCAGTTCTGTCCAAAGATAAGTGATCAGATGATCCTCCGTCCAACAAAATATTTTTCAGACTCAAGACATGGATAAAATCAATCTGGTCTGATTCACTGTTCCTCGATTTCCGATTTGCATATGACTCTTAGACTACCAATTTAGTTCCGGTTGGCCAACCATTTTTGTCAACTTCAAACTCATCGAGAGGCCTACAGATATTTGTTCCCTGTTAGGGTCAAGGGACGAATAAACTTTGACTCATATACTTATGTCTTTTATCAAACGAATTACTCACAACAACACGTTTTATAACACCGAGTTACCGATGCGTTTTCGTATTATCAATGAACAACCGTCTAGTAAATCATAACTCATATGTCTTAGCTTAAAGATCAAAAGATATTATCGTCTCAATATTGCTCGTGATGTAATCCATGAAGCAATCCATTGAGCGCGGGTTTATCCAATACTCAAATCTCCATTTCCAAGTACTCATGAATGTTGCAGTAATCTTATTGCAATGTCTAACTCATTAGAGAATCTACAACTAATTCATGACAGTCTTACTTCATACTTACTCCCTAAAAGCATGAGCGACTATGGATATATGAATAATCCAATTATTCAGGAAGTAAAACATGCAAAATGAAACATAATGATATATCATTGACAAAATTAGTAAACCATTACTCATTAATAAATCTCCATTATTAAATCACAAAAGTCAAATACAATAACATTGTTACAAGTTTCAAAACCTATCTAATTACAGAAACTTATACCTCCTCTTAATCCAATGCTCCTAGCATGCTGATTATGCTTAATCCTACTCAGAGCCTTTGTCAATGGATCTGCAGGATTATCTTCCGATGATACCCTCTTTACAAGGAGGTGACCTTCTTCTACCCTATGTCTGATGTAGTGGAACTTTCTGTCGATATGTTTGGACTTTCCATGGTCTCGCGGTTCCTTTGTCAAGGCGACCGCACCTTCGTTATCGCAGAACAGTTCCAAAGGCTCCTGAATACTCGGGACTACTCCAAGGTCACCGATAAAGTTCTTCAGCCAAGCCGCTTCCTTTGACGCCTCACTTGCTGGTATGTACTCTGATTCGCGCGTGGAATCAGCCACTGTTTCTTGCTTGGAACTTTTCCAAGTAGCTGCTCCACCGTTCAAAAGGAATACCCAGCCCGACTGAGACCGACCACTGTCTCTATCCGTCTGAAAACTGGCATCTGTATATCCTTCAACTCTCAAGGTATCACTGCCACCGAGGACTAACACCATGTTCTTTGTCCTTCGCAGATACTTGAGTATATTTTTCATAGCTATCCAATGCGCCCTTCCAGGGTTACCCTGGTACCGACTGACCATGCTCAAAGCGAAAGCCACGTCAGGGCGAGTACACGTCATAGCGTACATGATCGATCCTACAGCCGAAGCGTAAGGTACCCGACTCATTTCAGCTATTTCTTCGTCTCTACTCGGACTTTGAGTCTTACTCAATTTTGCATTACTTTGGATAGGCATGTAACACCCCTTTTCTCAAACCATATTTAAAGTACAAATACAGTTTTCAAACATATTTTTTTTACAACTCGTGACTATAAAATAGCCACTTAAATTTTTTTATATTTATTTTACAAACTTAACTCGAGGGGGTATTACAGACTCAATACAGATACCATAATTTAAACATACAGTATTTAAACCGGTCCCAACTGCAGCCTTTGCTCCTTTCACCTAAGTACATAGCATTTCAAAAATAGTATATGTGAGACATAAAGCCTCGTGAGTAATATGGGTTTAGACCCAAAAGCTTTTCTGTTCAAAACTTGAAATATTAAAATTACACTGTTCAAAATTGATTTATCTCATAATTCTCAAAATATCTATTCTTCTTTACTTTCAAACTTTAAAAATACTTTCTTTCATAGAACTGCTTTCTTTCTCATTCTCTTGTGACCAACTGAAACTTATGAATTAAGTTAATTAATTCTTCGTCTCTACTCGGACTTTGAGTCTTACTCAATTTTGCATTACTTTGGATAGGTATGTAACACCCCTTTTCTCAAACCATATTTAAAGTACAAATACAGTTTTCAAACATATTTTTTTTACAACTCGTGACTATAAAATAGCCACTTAAATTTGTTTATATTTATTTTACAAACTTAACTCGAGGGGGTATTACAGACTCAATACAGATACCATAATTTAAACATACAGTATTTAAACCGGTCCCAACTGCAGCCTTTGCTCCTTTCACCTAAGTACATAGCATTTCAAAAATAGTATATGTGAGACATAAAGCCTCGTGAGTAATATGGGTTTAGACCCAAAAGCTTTTCTGTTCAAAACTTGAAATATTAAAATTACACTGTTCAAAATTGATTTATCTCATAATTCTCAAAATATCTATTCTTCTTTACTTTCAAACTTTAAAAAGACTTTCTTTCATAGAACTGCTTTCTTTCTCATTCTCTTGTGACCAACTGAAACTTATGAATTAAGTTAATTAATTCATTCAACTAGCTCCCCTCGCGGGACAGAACAGATCTGCCCACTCGGTTATGCTCATTCTGTCTCCCCTTTGTGACTTGAAACGAATTCAAGCACAAGGGTATACTAAGCTAGACAACTACTTCGCGACGGGAGGTACCATCCCAGTAGTGTCTTCTGATCCCCCGATTATGTGGGTGATCCTAGTCCGGACAACTGGCTCATACTTCTTTCTTTCTTACCTCATTTCATCTCAAATTGGTCAAAATGGGACACAATTTGTAAACAACTCTTACTCAAACATTTTATTACTTTTTACTGAAAATACTTTCAAAAACTGCTCTTGACATCTTAGTTCCTATCAGGAACTTCTTTCAAAATGCTTTGCAAACCATTCTTTAAAAATCTGTTTAAAACACTAAGCCCTTGTATAGAGCTTCATTCAAAACTATTTTCCAAACTTTAGTATTTATAAACATTTGGAAATCATACTTTTCTGAAAATAACATTTTTGCTATGTACTATAGAAATCCTCATAAAACTCACCTCGATTCTATTCCATGAAATCTTAGGCCATGAAATCTTAGGCCATATTAGACTTGTGTTTCAGTTCCGACTCTTTTCCATGAAATCTTAGGCCATATTAGACTTGTGTTTCAAATTTGGAGTTCATTGGACAAGTCTAGCTCAAATTTCAAAATGTAGTTTTGAAGTGAATAGTGATTTTCGCCACTGCCGCTACAGTGACTTTTCCGCAAGGTCGGATTACGGATTTGACCATTCCCGACATGTTCTTATGCCATGTTAGGGTTATGGCTAAAATTTCAGGTCAATCGGACATGTCTAGCTATGGTTTCTAGCGTTTGGAATATTTTAAATTTTTAACAAATTTGGTCCCTGTCTGAAGGCGCACTGCGCCTGGCTAGGGGCGCACTGCGCCTGGGCGCACCCCGCCCTGGTCCTGGGCACACTGCGCCTGGCGCCTGGGCAGTGGCCTGATCAGTCGCGATTTGTGCACTGTAGCACGCAGTTTTCACCCATTAAGCACTTATTTCAGTTCTTATTCGTATGGGGTTTGTTCTAGGACTAAAACCTTTGACTAATCACAGGTTTTAAGCTATTAAAATTGATTGAATCATCCATATACAAGAATTGAAGTTCTTGACCAAACTTGAAAATTCTCAATTATAACAACTTACTTCCATGTTTTTGAGTTAAGTTCTTAACTAATGGCTTATTGGAAGCATTAGCTACTTAACCCACATGATTTATAACTGCAATTGCAGTTTCAATTCCATCAAAAAAAAACTAAATCAAGAACACACACAAAAATCTAGGTTAGAACTTTCTTACTAACCTTATTTAACCTTGGAATCACCAATTCCAACCTCCTTTCTTTGATTCCTTTGTTGCAATTTCAAGCTTCTTCTCGTTCTCTCTAACTCTCTCTCGTACTCTCTAGAATCCTCTACACACTTCTGGGAAATGAGAGTAATTACTCTCTTATTAATATAATTAATAGTTATAAAATAATTACATTTTAGTCCCTAACTTCCAAACTTTCCTTCAAAAATGGTCTAAAGGTTAATACTTTTCCAATTATGCTTCATTATTTCCAACTTAACATTTTCTTAACATTTTTGATCATTTTCATGTCAAATGACCATTTTGCCCTTTTTGGTCAAATTTCACTATTCACGCGTCAAAACTCCAAATTTCATATAACCTTTTATTTCTTACATTATAACTTCACAATTACGTATTATTACACATAATAGTCGTACAACGTGAAAAAAGACGGTTTTACCCTTTTTGACTTTTTCGCGGGTTCTTACAGTCACCCCTCCTTAAGCGGATTCCGTCCTCGGATATCTTCTCTTCATTTCTTCTCTTCATTTCTTCTAACGTCTCCCAAGTCAAGTTTGACCCTAAGGGATGCTTCCACTTGACTAGTACAAGGTCAATCTCTTTGTTTCTTAGCTTTTTGGTCTGCATCTCTAGAATCGCTTCAGGTTCTTCTATCATTCTGCTAGGAGTCTCCACTTTCAAATCCATATACGGTATTACTAGCTCTTCTTTACCAAAATACTTCTTCAAGTAGCATACATGAAAAGTATCATGTATTCCACTAAGTTCGGGTGGTAACTCCAGCTTGAATGCCTGTAATCCAACTCTCTTCAGGATTCTAAATGGTCCAATGTATCTTGGACTCAGCTTTCCTCTCATACCAAATCTGACTTCACCCTTCTACGGTCTTCTTTAAATTGGAGTAACTCTTCTGTCGGTCTTGTGCTGCTTTCATGTTAGTCCGAATCACTCCAATCTTCTCATTGTTCACTCTAACAGTTTCTAGTCCTGCCAACTTTACACTTTCTACCATACAATGCCTCAAAGGGTGGCATTTTAATGCTAGAATGGTAGCTGTTATTACATGCAAACTCTACTAAAGGCAGATGTTCATTCCAACTGCCTTCCAAAATCATCACACTTGGTTATAACACATATTCTACTGTCTGAATCATTCGCTCATTCTGACCATCCCTTTATGGATGATATACTGTACTTAGCTGAATTCTCGTCCCCATTTTCTTTTGTAAAGCTCTCCAAAAATTGGAGGTAAATTTAGGGTCTTTGTCTGACACGATTGACAACGGTGCACCATATCTTCTTAACACTTCGTCTATATATAACTGGTCTAACTGCTCCAATGGAGTAGTTTCTTTTATGGTTAGAAATAGTGCACTCTTGGTCAACCGGTCCACTATGACTCATATACTAATACTATCATAACCTCTTTTCGTTCTCGGTAACCCGACAATAAAGTCCACGGTTACGTCTTCCCACTTTCCGGCTGAAATGTGAAAATGACTGAGCATCTCCATGCGGGACCTGATGTTCCGCCTTGACTTGTGCGCAAATGACACACTTGGAGATGTACTTAGCTATCCTCTTCTTCATTCCAGGACACCAGTACTGTCTTCTAAGATCTTGATAAGTCTTGGTATTCCCTGGATGTGTGGAATACTTTGACTTATACGACTCTTCTAGAATCAGCTTCCCCAAACCTCCTACTTCCGGTACCCAATTGCGGGTTCTAGAAGTCTTTAGCTCTTGTCTACTTATCTCAAACTGCATGTCTTCCTCGTTTCTTATCTCTCAAGTCTATGCTTTTTTTTTCCAACTTTTTGTTGGACTGCTTTAATCTGTTCTATAATATTGGACACTAGTTATATGCATATCAATTTTTGCATTGATTCTTTTCTCTAAAACTTTTCTAATCAATGCATCTGCTGCTAAACTTGCTTGCCTGAATGGTATACAATCTCGCAAACATAATCACTGATCACTCTAACTATCTTTTCTGTCTTATGTTCAGCTCTATTTGAGTGAACACATACTGCAAACTCTTGTGATCAGTGAATAGTTTACGCTTTGTTCCATACAGGTAATGCCTCCAATTTATAAGGCAAATACTATTGCTACTAGCTCTATATCATAAGTAATATACTTTGTTTCTAGGGCTTTCAACTATTTGGGAACATATGCTATATCCTTACTCCTCTGCATCTACACACAGCTGAGCCCTCTATGTGAGGTATTGCTGTATACTTCAAAATCTTCTGTCCCATCTGGTAATATAAGGACAGACGTATTACTCGACTTCTCTTTTAATGTAATAAAAACTTTTACTTATTCTTCTTGCTTGAGTAAATTTCATATTTTAAATTTACTTTCTCTCTCTTATTTTAGAAGCTCTATCACTTCATACTTTATTATAGAAAATTGACTTTCCAACAGTCAATCTACATTTCTAATTACTTCTTTCTTGTCATTAGACTTAAATCTCATATTATCTTTATATAATTCCTTTAGAAGTTTTATAACTTCTTATATCTATATATACTAAAAGAATTGACTCTTCAAAAGTCAATCGTTGTTCTTGCTTCTTTTTGTCTTATCTTTCATCTTTAATTCTCAAGAATTTTTCTATGTATATTTTTTTATAAGCAAAACCTTTTGTATCCAAGGTATTGCTATAATTACTACTAAATTTTTCTTTGTCTTTACTACTAGTTTTCATACATTCTCATAAGGTTATTACCTTTATCATCTTGTTACCTGCATATATTACTTTTATAATTACATGTCTTGTATCACTCTTCACTTATATTATTTTCATCTTTCGACATATTAACGATCTATATACCTCTTTCATTTTTCTTTATAATTTAGGAGATTTCAATCTCTTTTACTCATTATACTTTCTAATATAATCTTGTCCATTTCATTTCTCAGCTTTCTTGCTGTACCCTTATGAGTACACTTCTTATCTTCTTAGGTACCCCATGTACCATTCTCATCTTATTACTTATGTTTTAACATTTTCGTGTAGTTCCTATTTCTCACACTAATGCTTAGTTTAGCATTCTATCTTTTGCTTACTCTTTACTTGCTATGGCTAACGCCAAAAATAACTTTTATTTCTCTTTTGATCCTGACTGCATTTTAACAATACTTCAATAAAGATTGGCATTTCTGAGTCAACAATTTCTTGTTTTATCTCATTATACTTATTAAGCATACACTGCTTTCATAATCATATAGATTAACACCGTTTTTATAAACATTTAGTCTCTATGTCTTATATATTTTAATCATATACTTTCTAGGTTTGATACTCAAAATTTCTTTTATTATTCTTTTAACCATTTCTCTGTATGTGTCATAAGGCTATATGCCCAACACATTACATTGTTCTTTCCTTTAAGCTTCTTTTCTTTACTCTCTTTATTTATGTATATCTTAAAGCGATATATGCTATACACTTTCTTACATTCCATAACTACTAGTCATGTACTGTCCATTTTTTTTTCTAATTTTTGGCTACTTTTACCCGTTACTTCCGCTTAGAGGTAGTAACTTCCTGTCTCTTTATTTTAGTTCTTATTTCATATTTGACTCTTTGTCTAAGACTTATCTGGATATTCACTTTTACTCTTTATCTCGTGTTATTTATGACTCTCAGTCATTTTTGTCACATTCTTTCGGTTATCCTTTTATCATTCTCAGTTCTTCTTATTTCTTATTTATATGGTCACTAAATCTGATTTCAAATAACCATTTCTTTGATGACTATCTTTATATTGTTTTTATTATCATTACTGTCTGTCGTATCTTTAACTGTTCGCCTAACACTTGATTAGGCATTCGATCTTCATTTCTCAACTCATTCTCTTGCATTATAACAATGCATCTTGCTCATGGTCTTTAACGATTTTTTTTTAGGTAATTTACTTTGTTATATTACCCATTATAGCACTATACTTACAACTTATTTATTTATTCTAATCATTGGATGTCATTTATTGTCATACTTCTTTCGAGTTTGGAAGTCACAACTTCCCATTTCTTACGCTTTCTTTTCTGTCTTTGATTCCTCTTCTAATACTTGGTTAAGTATTTTGCTTTCATTTTATACTATCTTATTTACTCATAGCTTTTATATATATATATATATATATATATATATATATATATATATATATATATATCTTAATCTCCTGGTTGTTCATAAACAACACATCATACTACTTATCATTGTGTATTATGTACTCTTTTATACCTCTTTTGGGTTTGTCTACAATTGCAAACCCAGCTCATTTCCTTTTTACTTGTTTTACTTAAAGGTTTTTATTCTTCTTTCTTATATGAATTTCATTCATATATCTATATTCACTTTCTTTTCCAATATTTCTTTCTTTAGTCAATGTAGTGACATTACTCTTATTTTTATTCAATAACCATAATTCATTTCCGTTAAACAACAGAAATTTTTAGTTATACTCTTTCTTTTATAATCGTACTATATATTCCATTACTTCTATTAACACTTTCAATACATTATACGGTGGTTATTTTAACCTCAAAATTAAACTTTTCTCCTTTATTACTTTGGCATTCTTGTCATCTTATTTTCAGTGCATACTTTCTTATGTTTTATTACATATACTTTACACTGATTCATACAAAGTATGGGGTTTTCCCCACTACATACTTCGTATTTGTTACTTCATCTTTAACACTTTTTCTTTTATACTTTAGTATTTCCAATCATACTGGATTTTCTTCCATAGGTATACTGAATTTATACCCCTCAAACCTCTTACACTTATCTCTTACAGCTTCACATAATTCCTGTATGGTTCCACCAGACTCAAATGTATATCATGTGATTAGAATAGTACGGGCCCATATTATTATAACCACCTATACACATTTGCTTCCCATTTTACCACCAGGACTCATGTTCCGCTGTTGTGGATTTACTCCCAGTTCTACTTACTCTCATCATCATACTCAATTATGTACTCTACTTAACTCCTACATAGTTTAAGTCTAGGTTCAAGTACTGACACCTAGTTCGCTTAAACTATGGCTCTGATACCAAAACTGTAACACCCCTTTTCTCAAACCATATTTAAAGTACAAATACAGTTTTCAAACATATTTTTTTTACAACTCGTGACTATAAAATAGCCACTTAAATTTTTTTATATTTATTTTACAAACTTAACTCGAGGGGGTATTACAGACTCAATACAGATACCATAATTTAAACTTACAGTATTTAAACCGGTCCCAACTGCAGCCTTTGCTCCTTTCACCTAAGTACATAGCATTTCAAAAATAGTATACGTGAGACATAAAGCCTCGTGAGTAATATGGGTTTAGACCCAAAAGCTTTTCTGTTCAAAACTTGAAATATTAAAATTACACTGTTCAAAATTGATTTATCTCATAATTCTCAAAATATCTTTTCTTCTTTACTTTCAAACTTTAAAAAGACTTTCTTTCATAGAACTGCTTTCTTTCTCATTCTCTTGTGACCAACTGAAACTTATGAATTAAGTTAATTAATTCATTCAACTAGCTCCCCTCGCGGGACAGAACAGATCTGCCCACTCGGTTATGCTTATTCTGTCTCCCCTTTGTGACTTGAAACGAATTCAAGCATAAGGGTATACTAAGCTAGACAACTACTTCGCGACGGGAGGTACCATCCCAGTAGTGTCTTCTGATCCCCCGATTATGTGGGTGATCCTAGTCCGGACAACTGGCTCATACTTCTTTCTTTCTTACCTCATTTCATCTCAAATTGGTCAAAATGGGACACAATTTGTAAACAACTCTTACTCAAACATTTTATTACTTTTTACTGAAAATACTTTCAAAAACCGCTCTTGACATCTTAGTTCCTATTAGGAACTTCTTTCAAAATGCTTTGCAAACCATTCTTTAAAAATTTGTTTAAAACACTAAGCCCTTGTATAGAGCTTCATTCAAAACTATTTTCCAAACTTTAGTATTTATAAACATTTGGAAATCATACTTTTCTGAAAATAACATTTTTGCTATGTACTATAGAAATCCTCATAAAACTCACCTCGATTCTATTACAGTTCACTAGGCTTCACGTACGCCCTTTCCTTTCCCGTGCTCAATAACGTTTGAAGCACCACCTATACAAGTAGTATATATAAATACTCAATATAATTAACTTTATAATGCTAAAGTCTCATATGACATGACTCCAGGTTATAATAGATGTATAACCATTAATAAGATCGTTTTACGGTTTTCTCCGAAATACGCGTATACTGCTACAGTACCCCCGAGGGGTCATATTTCAGTTCCGACTCTTTTCCATGAAATCTTAGGCCATATTAGACTTGTGTTTCAAATTTGGAGTTCATTGGACAAGTCTAGCTCAAATTTCAAAATTTAGTTTTGAAGTGAATAGTGATTTTCGCCACTGCCGCTACAGTGACTTTTCCGCAAGGTTGGATTACGGATTTGACCATTCCCGACATGTTCTTATGCCATGTTAGGGTTATGGCTAAAATTTCAGGTCAATCGGACATGTCTAGCTATGGTTTCTAGCGTTTGGAATATTTGAAATTTTTAACAAATTTGGTCCATGTCTGAAGGCGCACTGCGCCTGGGCGCACCCCGCCCTGGTCCTGGGCGCACTGCGCCTGGCGCCTGGGCAGTGGCCTGATCAGTCGCGATTTGTGCACTGTAGCACGCAGTTTTCACCCATTAAGCACTTATTTCAGTTATTATTCGTATGGGGTTTGTTCTAGGACTAAAACCTTTGACTAATCACAGGTTTTAAGCTATTAAAATTGATTGAATCATCCATATACAAGAATTGAAGTTCTTAACCAAACTTGAAAATTCTCAATTATAACAACTTACTTCCATGTTTTTGAGTTAAGTTCTTAACTAATGGCTTATTGGAAGCATTAGCTACTTAACCCACATGATTTATAACTGCAATTGCAGTTTCAATTCCGTCCAAAAAAAACTAAATCAAGAACACACACAAAAATCTAGGTTAGAACTTTCTTACTAACCTTATTTAACCTTGGAATCACCAATTCCAACCTCCTTTCTTTGATTCCTTTGTTGCAATTTCAAGCTTCTTCTCGTTCTCTCTAACTCTCTCTCGTACTCTCTAGAATCCTCTGCACACTTATGGGAAATGAGAGTAATTACTCTCTTATTAATATAATTAATAGTTATAAAATAATTACATTTTAGTCCCTAACTTCCAAACTTTCCTTCAAAAATGGTCTAAAGGTTACTTTTCCAATTATGCTTCATTATTTCCAACTTAACATTTTCTTAACATTTTTGATCATTTTCATGTCAAATGACCATTTTGCCCTTTTTGGTCAAATTTCACTATTCACGCGTCAAAACTCCAAATTTCATATAACCTTTTATTTCTTACATTATAACTTCACAATTACGTATTATTACACATAATAGTCGTACAACGTGAAAAAAGACGGTTTTACCCTTTTTGACTTTTTCGCGGGTTCTTACAAGGCAGCTCTCCCTTCTTGGAATTTTCCATACTAAACCTTTTCAGTACCTTTTCCAAGTATGTACACTGACTAAGTCCAATTAGTCTCTTCTTCCTATCTCTCAATATTCTTATACCGAGAATATAGGCAGCCTCTCCTAGGTCCTTCATGGCGAAACATTTCCCTAGCCAAGCCTTGACATCTTGCAAGGTTGGAATATCGTTTCCCATGAGCAGTATGTCATCGACATACAGCACCAGAAAGGTGACTATACTCCCACTAGCCTTGACATATATGCAGGACTCATCCTCGCTCCTAGAGAAGCCAAACTCTTTGACTTTCTCATGGAAACAAAGATTCCAGCTGCGAGAAGCTTGCTTTAATCCGTAGATTGATCTCTCAAGATTACACACCTTATTGGGATACTTTGCATCGACAAAACCCTCTGGCTGATTCATGTAAACATCCTCAGTCAACTTTCCATTAAGGAAAGCGGTTTTGACATCGATCTGCCAAATTTCATAGTCATGAAATGCAGCTATGGCCAGTATAATCCTAATAGACTTTATCTTGGCTACTGGTGAGAAAGTCTCGTCATAGTCAACCGCTGGGGTTTGAGTAAAGCCCTTCGCAACCAGTCTTGCCTTGAAAGTGTGTACCTTTCCGTCCATGTCGGTCTTCTTCTTGAAGATCCATTTGCACCCGACTGTCTTTCGACCCGGTACGTTGTCAACCAAGTTCCAAACTTGATTGTCATACATGAACTTGATCTCGCTATCCATGGCCTCTTTCCACTTGGCAGACTCAGGGCCCGCCACTGCTTCCCGATAGTTAGCTGGTTCATCCAAATTTATTAGTGTCCTATCACTGAAAAATGTGTCCCCATCCGAAGTTATATGGAACCCATAAAACTCGGGTGGCATGCTAACCCTACCGGAACGCCTAAGAGGTAAGGATACATCTGTCGGACCAACAGGAACTTCTTCCTCATGTTGGTTGCTAGTTTCTCCTAAGGTTGCGTCATCTGATGACTCTTGAATTTCTTCCAGATCAATGGTACTCCCACTGTCCTCTTTGAATATGAGCTCTCTCTCTTAAAAGACCGCTCGTCTAGCTACAAAGACCACGTCCTCGCTCGGTCTATAGAATAGATATCCAAAGGACTGTTTGGGATAACCAAGGAAGAAACACCTTTCGCTTCTTTCTGCGAGTTTGTCTTGAGTCTCTCGTCTAACGAAAGCCTCACAACCCCAGACTTTGATATGTGCCAACGAGGAAACTTTCCCCGTCCACATTTCATGAGGTGTTTTAGCAACCTTTTTAGTAGGGACAAGATTGAGGATATGGGCGGCAGTCTCTAAGGCATACCCCCAGAAGTGAATGGGAAGTGAAGCTCGACTCATCATGGAACGAACCATGTCCAACAGGGTTCGGTTGCGCCTCTCCGCAACACTGTTCAACTGTGGTGTCCTGGGAGGTGTCAACTGCGAAACTATTCCGCATTCCTTTAGATAGTCTAGAAACTCGATACTTAGATACTCTCTGCCTCTGTCGGACCTAAGCATCTTTATCTTCCTGCCTAATTGATTCTCTACCTCGTTCTTAAACTCTTTGAATTTTTCAAAGGTGTCTGACTTGTACTTGATTAGGTAGATATAACCGTATCTACTAAAATCGTCAATAAAAGTTACGTAGAACCGCGTGCCATCCTTTGTGGTTGATCTGAATGGACCCTTTGAAAGGTGATTTAGTCATCTTGCCCAACAGGCAAGATTCGCATACATCATCCGACCTGAGGTCGAAAGATTCCAACACTCCATCCTTTTGGAGTTGGGCGATGCGTTTCTTGCTGATGTGCCCGAGCCGACTATGCCACAGACATGCCTTTTCTACACCACTAGTAGAATCAATATAATTTACACTATGTCCGAAATTGTCAACACATTCAATAGTTTCATACACACCATCACAAGGATAAGCAGTAAAAATCAAAATACCATTTTTGAAAACAGAAATCGAACCAATTTTATTATCAAAAGAAAATTGAAATCCTTGTCTGAACACTGCGTGAAATGAAATAATGTTTCTTGGCATTTCTGGCGAATAGCAACAATTAAATAACTCTAAGCTAACATCACTACTAAGCACTAAACTATAAACGCCGATCCTGGTAACAGGGGACGATCTCTTATTGCCCATGATCAGGTTCAGTCTACCGTGCTCCGCCTCCCTGCTTTCCTTTAGGCCCTGCAGATCAGAACAAATGTGAAAACCACATCCTGTATCAAGGACCCAAGAATTAGAACATCGTGAGTTTTTAGAGATAGTGTATATACCTGCTGTCGATGGCTTTACTTTCCCATCCTTGACATCCTGCAAGTATTTAGGGCAGCTTCTCTTCCAATGGCCCTTCTCTTTGCAGTAGAAATAGTCGGCTTCATTGGGGTTGGCTACACAAGGAATGTGAGAAGACTTGGTTCTCGAGCCATTGCTAGACGACCCAACCTGAACCATTTCCCTCCAATTTTGCTTAGGAGGGCCCTTCCTTTTCTATCCTTTGCCACTTCCAATGGCTAAGACGGGCTGATTAACCGAGGGTACGCTTTTACCCTTCATTCCGTCCTCAACAGTCCGAAGCATACGATGCAATTCAGTCAGGTTAGCCTGATTGTTGTTCAACTGGTAAGCCAGCCTGAACTGGTCATAAGAACTTGGCAAGGAGTTAAGCACATTGTCAACGACCAACTCCTCGTTTACAGGCATCGCTAGCTTCCTAAGCCGCTCCACGTAACCTTGCATTCTTTGCACATGAGTGCAGATGGACTCTCCATCTTTAGTTTTGCTGTTCGTGAAGTCCTTGACCGCCTCGCACCTCTCGATGCGCTCTTGCTTGCGGAACTTTTCCGCAAGCTCTTTGTGCATCTCAAAGGGCCAGTAGTCTTCGTATATCCTTTGCAATTCGGGGTTCATTGTGGCGATCATGATGCAGGCCACTTTGGTCGCATCATCAGAATGTTTTTAGTACGAGGCAATCTCCTCGGGACTAGCAGTTTCAGGGTCAATATCGACAAGCTCGGTCTCGAGAACATACTCTTTGTTCTCGTACCTCAGAGCCATCTTGATATTTCTAATCTAGTCATTGTAGTTTGTCTCGTTCAATTGAACCTTGGAACACAGTGAGAGGATAGATGGAACACTGGAGTTTGAATGGGGAGCGGATTGATCAGCACAAGACATCTATAAAAGTAGGTAAGTTTAACTAGATACTTGTCGGTCCTTATAATAACCCAATATAAAATAAGGCTAGGATCTAACTATAACAATTTACAAACTAGAAGAGGGATGTCGTAGTCTATTTGCAAATTTTATAAAGGTAGGCGAATGACGATTCAGCCAATTCCACCGCGAAAAATATAATCTTATTATAAATGGAATTCCTAGTTTCTTTTGAGATTTATTGAACTATTCAATAGCATGTTTAATCTCGGATATGCCCCCACCGTTTGTGACTGGGATGCCGAGGATCACAAACCGGGTGTGAATAACCATGCAAATTAGCTCGGTACTTTTGGGGACCATTATCATCTCAAATTGATGTTCCGGTAAACCACACACGCTCCATCAACAATGATAACACCGGAGACACCCATTGCCACTCTTTATGAACCCCCATTGATGTGCCGGTAAACCACACACGCTCCACCAACGTTTCATAAAGTGCAATGTGCAATTTCATGGGTTAGCATCAAATTCACATTTTTCCTAAAGTAACTAGATTGAGATTTCTTTTTTATAAATGGTTCTAGTACTTTGATCATTATACTTTTAATGATTAAGCAATTCTGTCAAACCCGTACAGCTAACGACCCTCCACTGATCAGGCGAGCGGTGGGTGAGAGTGTTCACCCATTAGACTACCATTTTATAGGCGGTCTCCTTATACCCACTTTATAGACCAGCTTCGTGAATGAGGCCTACTATTGATTTGACTAACCAAATTTATCTCATATATATATAGTATTAACTTTTAATAATATATATAAGATGTATTTTAAAACCTTTAAAATATTCAAGGTTTATCTTTTAATTTTACCAAATTTAACAATTAAATTTTAAATTAAATTAAACCTTAAAATCGATTTAATCAATTTTAATTACCAATTAATTAAATTAATTAAATCTTAATATTTTAAACATTTTAAAATATTTTTCCGGATTTTTCCATTAATTTTCGATAATTTAAAATTAATTAAATCCCTTTTGAATTATCTTTTAATTAACAATTAATTAAATTAATTCAATGAAGATAGGTTTATCCAAATTAATCAAATTAATTAAAACCTATCCTAAACCGCCTAGATTTCGAATTCAAAAAAATGGGGTTTAAAGTTATCCATTTAATTAACAAATAAAGTTTCCAAAAATAGAAAACCTCCTAAAACCCTAATAAGCAAAATCGAAATAGGCAAGGGGGGATTAGGGTTTTCAAAACCATAATCCTAGAAATCGATCCACACTAAATTTAGGGTTTATAAGCTTTAAACCCTAAAACAGTTATATGAATTCAACAAGAAAACAAGACAGGCTCTAATACCATTGAAAGGTTTTCTGCAAACCATGAACTAAATAACCTAAGTTCACATGCAACCTATAAGGATCTATTTTTTCTTCTAATGAAACATATAACAAAACCCTAGAAGGCCAGAAAAAGATTAATTAAAAGAAAGATCAAGAAAACCAACCTTTAAGTGAATCTTGGAAGCAAAGCAACAGAAGTCTCTTGCCTCAAATGCAGTCACACCTTAGCAGGAGCTCTTGGCCGAAAATTCTTGAGAGAATGAGAGTAAAAATCGTGGCTTTTAGGGTTAAGGAGCCTCCCTATTTATAGGCTCCAAGTGGTGAACAAATAAACCTTATAGATAAACCTTTTTGAATTCGAATTAAGATAATCTATTATCTTAATTATTCAAACCTTTTATCTATATATATATATATATATATATATATATATATATATATATATATATATATATATATATATGTATATATATATATATATATCATCGAAATTATATATATATATATAAATATATATATAATCCGCCAATCACTCACTCACTTAAAACTGTCACTTACTCAACTATTGAATAATTACAGTTTTAGTCCCTGTACCTTAATTAATCAATTTAACTGCCAAATTAATTCCAATTAATTCCAGAAAAATTCCTAATTAATGATTATAGTTTCTAATTAATATATTATCACTTAAATATATTAATAAACTATTTATTTAATTTCTATAGATTTATTAATCACATAATAAATCAACTTTTCTCTCTATCGGACTTTCTATCAATCCTCAACTATGAGGGCAACCCAAATGGACTATGCTAATATTAATTTGGTAAATAATTATTAGTCATGGCTTATACACCTAATCCAACAGTTTCTCCGATCACTTGAGATTGAGGATGATCTCTTGTCCATTTCACCATCGGAGGATAATTCTGATCATATTCTGGATTAATTTCGGCAAAAACTTCCTCGAATTCTGACTGAACTTCATATTGTGCATCGAAGTCATTATTTTCATTCTCCCCTTGGAAGTTTGCATGATGCCCTTCATTTTGAATTGGAGTCTTCCCTCGAATGGTGTAGCGTTCTCCCCCTGGACATGCGGAGGAATCGTCTTGAGTGTGGGGGTTTTCGGTTTCCGGTTCATTCGGATTTGGATGCTCAGTGGGAGTTGGTTCGTTGGAAGTTCGTTCAACATCGTTTACTGCATCATCTACTATCTTGAGTAGTTCATCTTGTTGGTTATCTTGTGCGCTGGCATCGGAGGATTTCGCAGTCTCGGGTTTATCAAACAAATTCATGAATTCCTCGTATAAGTTCATGACAGGAATTGTTGCTTGATTGACGTCGGAAAGATCTCGGTTGACTGACTCTCCATATTCTGAGTCCTTGTCATGTATTTGTCATCGAATGTGACATAATACGTTTCTTCTATCTTATGAGACCTTTTGTTGAGAACGCTGTAAGCGTTCGAAGTTAAGGAATACCCCAGAAAGATTCCTTTGTCTCCTTTGTCATCCCACTTGATTCTTTTCTCCTTTGAGTTGAATATGAAGCACTTGGCTCCGAAGACATGAAAGAATTTCATGTTTGGCTTCATATTATTAAGAATCACATAGGGAGTGATTAAGAGTCGCTTGTTGATGGAGGATCGGTTCTGAGTGAAACAAGCGGTGGCGATGGCATCTGCCCAGAAGTACAACGGTAATCTTGCGAATGAAAGCATTGTGCGAGCTGCTTCACAAAGGGAACGATTTCTTCTTTCCACCACTCCATTTTTTTGTGGAGTGTAAGGAGTAGAAAAATTATGTGAAATCTTTTTATTGACCGGAAACTCTTCAAACGCTTGGTTTTTGAATTCGGCCCCGTTGTCACTTCGTATCTTCCGAACAGGCTTTCAAAGCAGCAGCTCAATAGTTGATCAGGTTCGAGGTTGCTTCAAATTTCTGTTTAAGAAAGAATACCCGCGTAAAACGAGAAAAATCATCAACAAAAACCAAAATGTACTTGTTATGAGCTACATTTTCAATTGCAGATGGACCACAAAGATCGATATGTAACAGCTCAAGAGGTTAAATGATCTTTGTGTGGATGATGGTGGAATGACTCTTCCTACTTTGTTTCCGAGTTCGCATGCAGCACATATGTGGTCTTTATCATACTTCAGAAGCGGCAATCCCCAAACCAGATCGCCAAGTACGAGCTTGTTGATATCTTTGAAGTTCAAGTGCGAAAGACGTCAGTGCCAGAGCCAACTATCATCGTTCGCAGCTCTTGTGAGTAGGCATATTGAAGGCTTCCCTTGGATCAGTTTCATGTTCAGAAAACATTTCTCCCTTTCTCTTAGACTTCGGAACTATGGTTTTTATCTTCTTTTCGATGATTTCTGAACCGTCTTCATCAAAGGAAACTTTTAATCCAGATCCCACAACCAGTTGTGAAACACTGATGAGATTGTGCTGTAAGCATTGTGCGAGCTGCTTCACAAAGGGAACAATTTCTTCTTTCCACCACTCCGTTTTGTTATGGAGTGTAAGGAGTAGAAAAATTATGTGAAATCCCTTTATTGACCGGAAACTCTTCAAATGCTTGGTTTTTGAATTCCGCCCCGTTTTCACTTCGTATCTTCCGAACAGGCTTTCAAAGCAGCAGCTCAATAGTTGATCAGGTTCGAGGTTGCTTCAGATTTCTGTTTAAGAAAGAATACCTGCGTAAAACGAGAAAAATCATCAACAAAAACCAAAATGTACTTGTTATGAGCTACATTTTCAATTGTAGATGGACCACAAAGATCGATATGTAACAGCTCAAGAGGTTCAATGATCTTTGTGTTGATGATGGTGGAATGACTCTTCCTACTTTGTTTTCCGAGTTCGCATGCAGCACATATGTGGTCTTTATCATACTTCAGAAGCGGCAATCCCCAAACCAGATCGCCAAGTACGAGCTTGTTGATATCTTTAAAGTTCAAGTGCGAAAGACGTCAGTGCCAGAGCCAACTATCATCGTTCGCAGCTCTTGTGATTAGGCATATTGAAGGCTTCCCTTGGATCAGTTTCATGTTCAGAGGGAACATTTCTCCCTTTCTCTTAGACTTCGGAACTATGGTTTTTGTCTTCTTTTCGATGATTTCTGAACCGTCTTCATCAAAGGAAACTTTTAATCCAGATCTCACAACCAGTTGTGAAACACTGATGAGATTGTGCTGTAAGCCTTTTATGTATCCTACCTTTCGTATCGAAAATTCACCATTGGTAATCATGTCGTAGCCTTTGATTTCTCCCGTCGCGTTGTTGCCGTAGCGAACTCTTCCTTCATTCTTCAGCGATCTATATTCTCATAATTCCTCCTTTCTCCCAGTCATGTGACGTGAATAGCCGTTATCAATATACCATTCCAAATCATACTATTCGTCACGCATCACCTAAACAATTTACAGCGATTTAGGAACCCAAACCAATGTGGGTCCTTGTGAGAATTTCTTGGATACAGGAAAGATATTTATTTTGTCAACCCATAATGATTTTCTTTTCGCAAATTGATCCTTTCCGTTTTCAATCCGAAACACTTTCATTTTGTTAGAGTACCAGTTTTGGTCAACAAAATTTGTTTTTGGGGAAAATACTTTTTGTTCTTGATCACCTTTGCTTCTTTTTGTTTGAAAGTTATTTTTGCTTCAGAAGCCACTTTGGTTTTGCCCTTCAAATCGTTAGATTTGTTGACAGGTTTGAAAGCCTGTGTTTTAGTAGGACAAGGTGATTTTGGCTTTTCAGGTGATTTCGGATTATGCAACTTTTGGAAAATTTGTTTTGCTTTGGAAGACTGTTTCGATTTCGGATTTGGAGGAGTACCAGATTTTTTATTAGAACTCATATTAGAATGGACAAAACTTTTATTTTCATTTTTTTTCGCCAATATGTTTTTTGCTCTTGAAGGTTCTTTTTATATCTAACATTCATTTGTCTTCTTCGAGCAATAAGCTCTTTAAGAGACTTATGAATGTTAGGTATCGGTTTTGAAAACTTGGCTGGTATTTTATTATGATTTGAGGAGCGATCATTCGGAATGTGTTTTGTGCCACTTGTTCCTGGCTGAGAGAAAGAATCTGCATGATTCAATGGTTCCGAGATGTATTTTCCTTTGGATTTCCATGAGGTCATTTCTGAAAGACCCTTTGTTTTATCTGCATTGTCGATTGGTTCAGAGCAAAACAATGCATCACATCCATCGGCATTATCATTGTTTACGAGGACAGTGAGTTCTAATGTGTCTTTTATGTCCAGTCCAGGTTTTACAAAAACCTGATTTGGAACAGTTTTCACTTTTGGAAAAACTGTTGCTTGTTCATTTAAAACGTGAAAGCCTCTATTTTCCACAATCCGAACGAATTCAATTGAGTTTTCAGAAATAAGAGTTTTCTTAGGTTCATTGTTTTCGTTTACAAAAACCGAGCAATCAATCTCATCCTCTATTGAAATCTCACTCATTTCAATTTCATCAAATTCAGAAACATTCTCAGTATCAAGAGAATCTTCCGAATTCAATTTCTTGCATAATGAATGATATTTCTGAATAGAAGCTGATTTGATTTCATTCTTATCGCTTTTTGTCAAAAATTCTTTTAACATGCTTTTATGTTCTTTGAACTAAGTGTAACTTTCTATTTTCTCAAGCCCAATGCGATAAGATTCCGACACTTCATTAGATGAAACAATGGTTTCACACTTATAACAGTCAGCGTCGATTTCGTCCTCTTTCAACTCAAGAAAGGACAAACTCATTTTGTGCAAACCCCTACCTATATCACAATCAAGGTGCAATTTAGTAATATTGTAATACAAACGTTTGCAATTAAACAAAAAATATTCCGCTGTTTTAAAAGTGCAAGATTGTCTCGTTTAACATAAATAACAACATCTTTAGACCTAGCTAACTCTAACTCCAAAGCTTCAAATTTTAACCTCCTCTCCTCATTCTTAAACGATACCCTGTTCAAATTTTAACCTCCTCTCCGAAACGTCATTCTGAACCATCAAACATCTCCCGTGGGTAGGCTTTCTCACCTCCTCATCCTTGGAGTCTGTTGACCAAACCTCACCAGCACGACTTTCCTCATCTTCTTAGACTACGAAACCAGGTTTTGCATTTGAGACGTCTTTCTTTCTCAGGTTCTCGATCTTCTGAGCATAATATGCCTCGTCCTTGACTTCCTCTTTCTTTTCGTTCTGCTTTCGGAGCAGACATTCCTTTCCGCAAAATGGTTCTTGCCATGATAGTAGTGGCAATCATAACCAGAATCACCGAGCAGTTTCTTCTCTTCCTCAGGCGTATTCTTCTTGTAGCTTTCTTCCTTGGACTTTTCGGAAGAAAAGTTTCATTGCTTGGCCCAGTTTTGGAATTTTGAAAATTTCTTATTGAAGAACTTTTTCGGGTTGGATACCATGAGAGCCTTGTCTTCTCTGGAAAGCTCTTCATCCGAGATGTTAGTCTCGGAATCTTCTTCTGCAGCCTTCTTTCCCTTTGCAACCAAATCCAGCGAACCCCTGCTTGTCACAAGCTTGTCTTCTTTTAGTGACTTCATCTTTATGAGACTTCATAATGCCAACAAGTTTGGCCAAAGTGTAAGTTTTAAACTGTTCATGTGCCTTCACGGTAGACACAACTGCTTTCCATTCCGAACGTAGGCCATTTAAGAAGGTGACCTTCTACTCAATGACACTTTTTTCGAGTCTATATTTCAACATACGACTCAATAGATGGTTGTAGCGATTGAAAGTTTGTACGAGCTTTTCTTTGGGTTTTTGTGAGAATGCTCTGAATTCAGAAAGAAGTGTGGGTTGTACCGAATGCTCAATATCAGTGTCTCTGGAATACAACTCCTTAAGTCTATCCCATATTCCTTTCGTCGTGTCACATGAACTGACTAATCGAAACCTGTCAGGAGGCAAAGCGAATCGGATGATTCTCATCACCTTGATATTGCTCATGAGTTTATTTTTCTCATCTAGAGGAGTGTTTGGATGATTGGTAAGGAGAACATTATAATCAACCAGGGTTTTGATCACTTTTCTTGAAACGGTCTGAGCACACGTTTCAACAGTCATTGAATGCCATATTGTAGCACCATGTTTATCGATACCAAGAACATAGTCTTCAAAATACAAAGCCAAAACTTCATAATCTTCTAGGAAAAGTATTGAGATTCTCGTGGTAGATCCAATACTACTTGGTTGATTGAACAACAAAGAATGAGGATCTTCGTGAGCCATTTATCTTGTATTTGACAAGAATCAGATGTGTAACTAATGGATCGAGTTAAACAAAACAAAGGATCAATATCTGATATCTAAAATCGATTGAGACGATAGAGATGATCAAGAACAGATCAATGTTCAAACCTTAGTATGAACTCGACAGAAGAGTGGTATAAGTCCCAATCTTCACCAATAACAATATCAATCATATAAATCTTCAAATGGTGTGGGAAACCAATTGAAAACAATCAAGAAAAGAAATAAGATGAAGTAGAAATCACCAAATATGATCAAATGTACTTGAAATTGATTAGGTTCAAATGTTGGTACAATGATCACACATACATATGAAACTCATGAAATCTAGAGCTCTCAAATTCCTCTTCACGCCAACCAACCCAAAAGTGCTTACAAGAAGACTATTTATACTATCAAGGCCATACAAGCCCAAAACTAGTTTAGCCCAAACCCACAACTAACTACACAAGCCCAAAAGACACACAAAGTGAATAGTAAAGCATAAACCACCAAATAGAGCCCAAAAATCTCCCCCTTGGTTTATTGCTTTCTTCTTCTTCAGGGACCAAGATCCAATAAGTTCATAATAGCCCTACCCCAACCTCCATACCAATACCCTTTCGCAGCAATCTTTATGGCAACCACCGTGTACATTTTACCAGCTTCATCAAGGAGAGGGCTTTCACACAAGATCTGCATACATGAAAGCTTCTTGATGTTGTTCTCACGAAACATCAGCAAATCTTTAGGTTCGATCAAACGAATTTGATTATTTTTAAGCTTGATCACGGCAGTGTGCGAAGTCGGATCAAAAGCCGAAAAGTCCATGTTCTGAAGAGAGTGGTATGGAAGAGCATTTCCTATAGGGATAGACTTGAGTTTATCGGTAGCAGGCCAGAAAACGTGTTTGACTCGCTTGCCTTCAACATTTCTTTCTCCGTAAAGCTTCCTAAGAAAGGTTTTGCAGTTCTCATGGTTTTGAAACCGGTAAAAACTTGTTTCTACAAGAAATTATAAAAGGATGTAGCCTTCTGATCTTTGGACGGATTGAAGAAATCAGTGTTATACAACTCTGCTAAATCTACACTGGTCCATGATGTGAACTTGTTTATGTGGTCATAGTATTCTGTATGCCCAGAATTCCTTTTCACCCACCATAATTTCTTTATCTCATCAAAACCCCAGCACTTTATCCCAGAACGATCTCTATATCTATCAGAGAACTTTTCACCCAAATATGTGATAAAGACAGTAAGCTCGGCATTATCCAAAGCATGCTGATGGGCATTAACTCTGAGGAGAGTATTTCCTTGTCTAGCCCTTGTAAGATCTCTCTGGCATTTTTCTTCTCTCCTATCCTTGGCATTATGAGGACCAGCAGCCATGAATTGATCAATATTCACTGTACGGAGAGGAGAACGTGGTCTCGAGCTAGAGGCATCAGCAGCAGGGTTTTCCTCAGCAGTAGCACCAAATAAATCATTGCCAAACTTTAGAGACAGTCGCTCCCTAACATCGAGAAGAAAAGCAGAGAAACCACCCAAGTTTGTTTCCAATTGGGTAATTTTTAGTGCTTTGGCAGCATTTTCTTTTTCAACATCTGCCAGCCTTATATCAAGATTCCTGATCAATAACTCTTGATTGCTAATCATCATATCTTTTTCAGCAACTTGTTTTTCGAGTTCAAAAACTCGATTCTGAAGAGTGACCACATCAACAAACTCTGAATCTGGCATAATGTTCTTGCCCGTTGAAGTGTAAGCACGAGTGGGACTAGAAGAACTACCTCCGGCTTGAAACTCAGTGGTCGGGATTACCACATCTTTTGTAAAAGGTTCATGAACGGCTTCTCGAATAGGACTCTGATTGTCTAGCTCCATGGGATTGGAGTCAAACATTGGACTGTGCATCTCTGGGTATTCTTGACTGGATGGATCTTGAACATTGGGAATTTGAACTGAATGGTTTACCTGGTTTGGCTCTGGTTCAGTGGGCGTGAGAATTAAGGCAGTAGTGTCCTTGGGTGGCTCTAGATGGCAGACTCCAGGTCTTGGATCAAGTATTCTTCTTTTGAATTGGAATGGGTTGGCAGACGGTTCCTCTTGAGTTTCTTCTTCTTCGGTTGCAACAGTGTCTTGTTGAGGAGCAATCAACATAGACTGCTGGGAAACATTCTCTTCAGCTTCACCTTCTTTATCAATGGGACCGGAGAGATTTTCAATAATATCATCAAGCTCTTTTTCAGTAAGCTTAATGACCTCATCATCACCTAGATTTTCTTCTTCCTTCTCTTCATCATCAGAAATGTCGATTGCCTCTTCAAATCCAAACACCAGTTTGGCCTTTGGAACTATTGGTGCTTCATCTGTTTCTTTGTCAGCAGGAGCTGCAGATGGAGTAGCAGTCACTTGGTCAATAGTTGCTGCAGATGTAGTGGCAGCTTCTTGATCAACAGGCGCTACAGGTGCATCAACAGCAGGCACCTCAACAGGTATCTCAACATTTTCTTCAGCAAATCTGCCCCGCTTCACCAACTTCTTAGTGCCTGTATAGGAATTCTTCCTGTTCTGCTTGATCAATGCAAATGTATGAGGACTCATGAGCTTCAAGTCCAATGTGGTCTTGGTCCTTTGGAGCTATGGGTATCTCTAGTCAAAGATTTCTTGGAGGAATCTTGGAGGAATCTTGGAGGAATCTGGGATATATTAGCAAGTTGCTCTGAAATTCTTCAAACACGTATTTCGAGTAATTGTACTCCTAATCTAGAGCAAGGGAGACAATAGCAGATGTGGCAACTTTGCTGATTTCATCAGATCCCCCTTTTCTTCCAGATATAGATGTCAGAACAGTATGTGCTAGAAATCTCCAGAAAGGAGGTAGCATCTTCTTGACTATGGGTGGGAAATCTCCTTTGTAGCTCAACAGTTCCAACCCTTTCTTTAGTTTCTCCACTGGGTACTCTATGGGAAGCCCAGGTCATCACCAAATTGAAGCACTTCACGGATAACTTGTTCAGAAATAACAACTTCGACTCCTTGAATTGTTGAGTTGATTGTCATAACACTTCCTCCCACCTTCTTGATCTTAGCACCTCTCCAGAAAGCATACACCAAGTCAATGCAGATGACTGGATTCAAGCGAAGTGCGTGAGTGATCCGGCAATTTTTTAAACCGTTTATCATGGACTAGAAATCATTCTTGTGTTCTTCAGGCAATTCCATCAAGTAGCCTGGGACGTTGTGGTGAGGCACGTGCTTAAGATAATCCTCAGCAGCCATTAAATCTGCACTAAACTGGCTAAGTTAGAAAATGTTTCACGAAAAGATTTAAACACGCAACAAATTTCCAATATCACTGAAATAAAATAATTAACTTAAAATTAAATTAACATTTTAGTTTCATTGAACTCAATTATTTATTAGCCCATTAATTTCAATTTAAAGTGCGCACGAGGTCCAAATCAATCAAGTTTAAATCTAGCGAATCAAAATAGCCCAAAATAAATTAATTGGCCCAAGGATTTAATTGTTCGGTCCAATGAGAAATTATCCGGCCCACAAGGGAATTAATAGATCAAAATATGAGTTGTTCAGTGCGCGTGGAGTTGTTCGGTCCAAACGGGTCGAATCGGGTCGCCAAAAGGTTGTTCGGTCCAAAATGGTTTTTCAGTGAATATGGGTCGGATCGAGTTGGTTAATCGGTCCGATTCGGATCCATTCCCCAACCCAATCAATTGATGACGACGACGAGGGGCGAAAAACCCTAGTTCGATACCAGTCAACACAGAAGCCCCGAGAAACCTACAAAAACGAGAAATTAAACCGAACAAACGAAAAACGAAATCATTTGAACCTTAAAACAGCTTTGATCGGAGTAAACTTTAGAGAAATCGAGAGAGAGAGAGACGGAGATGCGGTGAAGACGACGATGGTGTTCGCGAGAGAGAAAGAGAGAGGCGGAGGATTAGGGTTCGTGAAAAAATAAAAACCGGTGGGGTGAAACGCTTTAAATACCCCGAATAACCCACATGGGCCAAAGGTTGCTCGGCCCAAGTCCACAGAACAACCAAGATCTCGCTCAAAATGAAAATTGGCTTAAGAGTTTTAATTTCAAATTCGTGAAAAATTTAACAAATAAAACTAAAATAAAATAAAATTAAAATTAGAACACACGAACATATTTTTTTAAATTTTCACATTTTTAAATTTCTGATTTTGTTGGATTTTCAAGACTTTTAATTTTTTATTTGATTTTTCACACGATTTTCAATTTTTAATTTAATTTTTTTAATTTGAAACATTTTAAAATTTTTTTTATTTACACATTTTCTTTTTCTCCCCCTAAATCAAAGATTTAAGGAAATGTTTGATTTTCTAGACGTAACTAAAAAATAATTTAAATTGTTTTGACAAACCGTGCTGTCAACGATCCAAGTATTCCTGTCAAGAATGACGTTAGTTCCACGTTTGGTTGATATTTTTCAGAATAGGCTTACATTTTCATTTGCGAACAAAACTCACACAGTTGCAACACAGACAATCTTTATTAAAATGATGTGTATACAAATTTAGAATTTATAAAAGGAGATAAACGGTTATTGTGTCAAGAGAATCGCCAACCTGGAAATTATCTTAAAAAATTGTTTTGATTTGAAACGGCTTTTTCAGTTTCTTCACTTTGAGTGAGGGTTTTGTCTCAAGAATCTATCTCTCAAACAAAATTTCCATAACATACACAGGTTATCTCCCCTTTCTAATCGAGAAACTCTTTGGTTAACTGACTCTTTTCCCTAAGTCTAAATTCCTTTTTAGTCAAACTCTTACATGTTTTCCTTACTCTTTTTCCTTGTGCAACATTGGCATCTTTTAAGAAGTTTTCCTTCTTTTGTGCATCATTGGCATCTTTTCGAGGAGTTCTTATACAAAATAATTTGATGCTCCTTAGGCTTTAAACATGTGAGCTCATTGGCCTCTTTTAGGGTCTCTAGATGGGCTGATTTCGTGCCTCTTTCAATTTAATCCTAATGACCCTTTTGACATGTGGACACATTGGCTTCTTTTAGACTAACCACACACTACTTTAGTGTGGGTTGTGACAGTTGGACACACTCAGCAGACCAAGATAGCATACTAAAAGTTTCTCTTAGACCCATATCCTTGGGAAAGCTAGGATTGATAAACCATGTATGTAGAGGAAATTAAGTAGACACCAATTCTCAGACAGAACAGTCTCACAACAACTTGAAGTTTAATGAACTTAAGTTCATGGTGATAGCACATGAACCAGATAGGCGACCACAATTAAACATTTATAATCCTTAAACAGATCCTGAACCTTCTACACATCACCTTAATTCCAAATATCTCTTTTTGCAACTAGTATAAATTTTATTAGACTTGAAAACAGCTATATTTATCTACATGGGTATCATTTCCAAACAAGAACAAACTAGCATTCAGGACAAGATTAGACAATCAATGGGAGTCAGTTTTGATTTTTTGAAAATTTAAGCACACAAATAAATAAATGAAAATATTTTTGGATTTTAATTTTGTTGGAAGGAAATATATGAAAATTATAAAAAAATTATTTATTTTATTTTTAAAGTTTTGTAATTTTTGTTTGATTTTATGAAAAATTACTCCCCCTCAAGTTAAGCAAAGAGGGAGACAAAACAAAGTAAAACAAAATTTGTCAAAAAGCAGAAATCAAAACAGCAATGAGTACAACAATTTATAGTGAAAGATAAGATTGGAGAGATCAAACCGAATTTCTGCAATGAAGAGACTTTGATGAGATGCCATATGAAGATTTGCAATTTCTTTTTCCAAAAAATAGACACATATTCTCTATAAAGGTTAGAGTGAATCACAATAGAGATATGTCTCCCATTGTGTGCATGAAATAGCCATTATCACAAAACATGGGTTTGGTGATATGCCACCCTGGCTACTTCTACACATAATGCAGAATTAGTTCCTTTTGGGAACCCAGTCCATCTTGTAATTAGGTTTGCCATTGCTGTCTGACTGTAACACTTGCTCCCATACCATATCCTGTTTGTCAAGAATAGAATTTAAGGAAATAACATAATAGAGAGAGGGTTTAGAAGTGTTCCCTTTGGGTATCCACTGATAGTTTGGTCTTGATTTCACCTTGACTGGTTGGATACTTCTGTTTTTGTCTTTGGAGTTTGTTTGCCTTTTGGTTTATATTTGTACTACCAGTATGCACTGAAACTGGATCTTTGAAAAGACGCTGAATTGTTCTTTCTGATCCATTGTGTTTGTCTCCTAGCCTTGGCAACATTCCAGTCACCATCCCTTGAATTAGATCTACAGGAATTTCTTTGGACAGATCTTCCTCTTGGCATCTTTCTTTGACTTTTGGCATTTTAAAAACAGTTTCTTGCAATATGCCCAGGAGTGCCACAGTTGTAGCAGGTTGGTCGTTTGTTGGCACCATGATGTGAACTATAGCCTGATCCAGAGATTGATGGCTTTTGAAATTGTCCATAGTTGCATGCATGAATTGTTGCATGTTTCTTTGGCTGGTGCACATCTGGATTTCTGACAACATTATTATTTCCTTTTGAACATTCCGCAGATGCAGTATCTGAAGATTTTTCAGTCCCTGCACACTCAGCAAATTCATTAGAATTTTCCAGCACACCTTTCTCAGCCTGACTAGACTCTTCAGGGATAAAGACATCGTACAAATCAAGGGGTGGGGTACAATTGTAATTAAATGGGGGTGGAACACTCTTGTACCTAAGACCCTGACTTTCATCCCATTTGAGTTGAGACTGTATCATTGACTCAACTTTCGTGCTTGACCCTTCGAATTTTTTAAAAAAAAAACTCTTTATCTTGAGCTTTGGCTTTCAAAGAGTCACGCTCGATAGTCAATTTGGCAATGTCTTCGTTGGCCAATTTGAGAAGACAATTTTTTGTACTGTAATCGTTTTGCAATAATTTGAAATCATTTGTTTTGGCATCTAGTTTTTCTTTCAAAGGTTTAATTTTCTTCTTTAGATTATAATTCAAATTTTCAGGTTCGAAAATTTCCCTTATAAGGTTTTCATTCATCTCGCGATAATTTTTAATTTTTGTTTCACATTCTAAGCAACATGAGCTTTTGCACGAATCTTGTGTTTCGTTGGTCATTTTATAATATTTTTGTTTTGTTTTTTTATTTAAAAAAAATTAATCCTAAGTTTAAAAAAACTAAGTTTCAATTTTAGTTTTAAACAGATAAGGTTAGTCGCGAAAAAGGAATAACTATGTTGACCAAAAATTGTAAAGTTGACCGATTTTGACCGAGTCACCCAGTTGATCAGTGAGAAGGAGACCGAATAACTTGGACCGAGTTACCCAACTTTGACCGAGTACCCGGTTCGATTGATGATAGACCGAAGAACTCACCAAGACCGAGCAACATGGTCTGTTGACCAAGGTTTGACCGAGCAATCTTTTGACTTTTAATGTTGACCGAATAACACCCTTAATGACCTAATATTGACCGATCAACCTCCTTTGACTTCAAGATTGACCGAGTAACCCTTTGTGCCGTGGATTAACCCAAAAAGCACCAAGAAATCTTTTAAAAATGCACCGATTAACCTCAAATCCACCGAGTAACCCTTTAAAAATTGTGGATTTCCTTAAATTTAGAGATTTGATTTGAATCTCCCAAAAATAAATCCCGATGAACATGATGAACTCTTATGAACTCGATGAACAGTGAGAATTTTAATAAAACACCAAAAACTCAATCCTTTTCTCAAAAAATGATTGATATCAAAACAATAAAAAGTGTTTTCTTGCTCTGATACCAATTGTAAGTCCCAATCTTCACCAATAACAATATCAATCATATAAATCTCTAAATGGTGTGGAAAACCAATTGAAAACAATCAAGAAAAGAAATAAGATGAAGTAGAAATCACCAAATATGATCAAATGTACTTGAAATTGATTAGCTTCAAATGTTGGTACAATGATCACACACACACATGAAACTCACGAAATCTAGAGCTCTCAAATTGCTCTTCACGCCAACCAACCCAAAAGTGCTTACAAGAAGACTACTTATACTATCAAGGCCATACAAGCCCAAAACTAGTCTAGCCCAAACCCACAATTAACTACACAAGCCCAAAAGACATACAAAGTGAATAGTAAAGCCTAAACCACCAAAAACCAACAAGTGGTAAATAAATCACATAATCTCCTGCTCTGATACCAATTGTGAGTATAAAACTAAAGATAGTTGATTCTATATATGCGGAATAAAGAAGAACAATATCAAAATGGCAAAACGGATGTCGAATGATTGTATTCAACACTCATGAACAATTCAAAGAGAACTATTTTGTATGAGTGTGCTGTGAAAGTTACAATCAATAATTACAAAAACGTTAACCCTAGCAAGGGTACGTGCATGCCTTATATAGTCTAAACTATTTACGGAATGGACATGCCCACCCGCTAACTAAAAGGCTAATTACAAGGCGCAATTGACTCAACAATAAATGACTTAACACCTAGTCTTAAACATAAATTGGGTAATTATTTTAAGGAATATATGTATCAACTAACTAAAACTTGTTTCTCTCATAGATGTCTGGAAACAATGGTGATCTTCCTCCTCCTTCTCTCCTCCACCACCACCCGCCAACTCTAAATTCACCCTACTCTCGATCCTCTCAAAGGAAAAATGACCGGTCCAAACTATATAGACTGTATGCGGAATCTAAAGATGACGCTTCGTTATGAGGGTAAAGAGTATGTTCTCAATAACCAAATTCCAGATATCGATGAGGAATTCGCTACACCTGAAGATCTAGCCAAATACCAAAACCATGTTGATGATGCTACTAAAGTGGCATGCATCATGATAGCGACCATGTCCCCAGAGCTCCAAAAGAACTTCGAGGATAGTTGGCCATTTGAAATGAACTTGCAACTTGCTGAAATGTTTCACAAGAGAGCCCAGCACTATAATGTCCACCTCAAATCACCGAGGGGCCCATGATATAGCTTTTCCTATTTAAGGAAAAAGGAACAAATAAATATCGACTACATAGCTATAGTCCACTCTTCATGTCATACATGGGCGTACCTTTTATGACTCCCAATTACGGTCGCGTTTAGGTAAACCAATGCATAACAGAAATAGTAAACTAAAACTCATGCATCTCCGCTTGAAGAATAGAAAATATTATCATCTTAGAATTACTCATGATTGTATCCATGAAATAATATCTAAGTGCAGGTTTATCCAATACCCAAATCTCTATTCAAGTTCTCATGAATGTCAATTGCATCTCCATGCTATGTCAAATCTCTACTGACATCAACCAACATTCCATGACAGTCTTAATTCAACACTTACTTCCATGAGTGTGACCGACTGTGGATGTTTGAGAAATTTAATACTCGGAAGTGGATTCTAAACATGCAAAACGAAACACAATAATAAATAATTGCAAAATGGTATTTCACTAACTTATAAAGAAATCTCCATTCATTAATTACCAAATTCAATTAGAATTTATTATTGTAACAATTCAACTCTCAACGAACGAACTAGTAAAACTAATATCACCTCTCATGTCTATGCTCTTAGCATGCTTATCGTACTTGATTTTACTCAATGCCTTCGTGAAGTGATCAGCCGGATTATCCTCCGATGATACTTTATTCACTATAATGTCCTTACTTTCCACCTTCTGACGAACATAGTGATATTTCCTGAGTATGTGCCTTGATCTTCCATGTTCCTTAGGTTCTTTAGTCAACGCGACTGCACCTTCGTTATCCTAGAAGATTTTAAGGGGTTCTTGGATTTTTGGAACAACTCCAAGATCACCTATGAAGTTCTTTAACCAAAAGGCTTCCTTTGCAGCCTCACTAGCCGCAATATACTCGGACTCACAAGTAGAGTCTGCTACTATGTCTTGGTTGGAACTTTTCCAAGTCACCGCACCCCCATTTAACAAGAATACCCAACCGGATTGTGAACAGCTGTCATCTCTATCCGTTTGGAAACTCGCATCACTATACCCACTCACTTTGAGTTCATCTTTGCCACATAATGCCAGGAACTTTTCCTTTGTATTTCTTAAATACTTAGGAATGTTCTTTACTGCTGTGCAATGACTTTCGACAGGTATATGTTATGGCATACATGATCGATCCTATAGCCGAAGCATATGAGACTCGACTCATTTTTTCCACCTCATCACTAGTGGATGGACATTGAGCTTTACTAAGCTTTATGCCATAGTGTAAGGGTAAGGACTCTTTCTTGGAGTCCTATATATTGAACCTTTTCAATATCTTATTAGAGTATGTACTATCGCTAAGTCCCAACAGGTTCTTAGATCTATCTCTGTATATCCTTATTCCAAGTGTATACGTGGCATCTCCTAGATCCTTCATAGCAAAACATTTACGTTGGAATAGTGTCCAAGGTTATCAACTTGCTGGAACACTTCTTATAAAAGTGAGGTCCTTTTGTGTTGCCCTCAGAACCCAGAAAAATAGATAGAGTCAAAATAGAGGAAAGGTTATTTAGTTAATTAATTTATTGAGAATAAATTAATTAGTAACTAAAAGAATAATGGCAATTTAATTGGTAAATTAATCTTGGATTAATTTGGAACCAATTAAAGGGGTTGGATTGTTTGGAAACCCTAGGAGCCTTGTACTATAAATAGAGCAAGTCTAGGGGGTGCGGCCGCCAAAAGGCTCCATAGTTTGGAAACCATAGGAGCCTTGCACTATAAATAGAGGCCTTGGGGTAACATCTAAAGGAATCCCAAAACCCTTGAGTGTGCTGCCAACCCTCCCCCTCTCCTCCCTTATGCGAAATCTCTTCCCTCTCTAGGGTTAGAGATCTTTGCTCTTGATCTGCCTGGTTTTCTGGTTGTCCCTAGTACAAGCCACTAGAGGGATTCGCGTATTGGATCCTGACCATCCTGCAATCGTGGCCTTGACTAGATCTCAAAGGCAACGACTTCTTGAGGTACATTCTGTTATGTTTAAGTTGCTATGATTTTCTATGAACTAATATGATCCTGAATGTGTTCTTGATTATTATGTGATTTGATTTATTTGTCTTTCGCTACATATGAGTTTTTGGGCTTTTGATCAAATCCCAACAGTGGAATTAGAGCCTCTGTTCATAGGATTATAGCACTTTTGATCTTGAATTGATGAATATGTTTACATGCATTATGTTAAAATCGAAATTCTTCATAGGATGATTCTAGAAATTCTGTTTTAATTATGATATGATCATAGGATGCATGATAGAAAATATGAATGTTCTTGATCTTGCATGCTGAAATCGACATAAGCAGGTTTTTGTGCCTCCCTACTTAATTTTGATCCACAATAGGGTTTGCTAGGGTTTTTCCATACCTCCTTGTGTGTGTCTGCGATTTGCACTAGGGTTTAGGCTAGGGTTTTTGTGCCTCCCTTGTAATTGGCTGCTAGGGTTACCACCCTTGGCCTTGCCATGCAAGTTTCCTAACTTGCAATGCTGCCTTATATGCCTATTGCCTTATATGATTAATCAATAGGATATTATTTGTTTAATTAATTGTTAAATTGGATGTTAAACTGAATTAATAATTGAAATGTTTTAAAATGTTTAATATATATATATATATATATATATATATATATATATATATATATATATATATATATATATATATATGAGAATTTAAATATTAAAACATTGGTCAAACCATGACTAGGCTCACCCACAAAATCGTGTAAAGGGTTTGAAGGAGGGTTCTTATGATCCCAAATGAGGTCGATTATTAAGTGACATTCATTGTCCACCACCTTCACCGCCCAACACCTTTTTCATGTGGAGTTACCGAAAGGGTTTGATAGGGCAATGTTTCTTTCTCCAAGTTAAAAGTATTAACTTAAAGTATTAAAACAAAAACCCGTTTTAATTATACATAAAAATGCCAACCATGTGCTATCCATGAGAAACGCACATTCTCTATATGATCTACTAATGGAGTTGTGTGGTTAACCGGCACGTTAGTTGAGTTGTAGACAGGGGTGATGTGTGACTTGTGATTCTCAAGAGTATCTTGAACTGGATATCACGCGGGTTCTGCATGGACGATTCACCATCCAATTCATGATCCATGGCATCCCTGTCATGAATTTTAAGATGAGCACAAACGAGATTAACATGCCATTAAAATCAATGAATCTCACAGATCTAGGAGTTTCATAGTGATTGAAACTGACAAAAGCCTTGTCTACCTTCATGACCAATATGGTGTGATTACGGCATCCCTCTTCATATTACTACTGGAATTCTTGGGTTCTAGCGTTCGTAAATAACTTGGGTATTTATTTTACGGACTTGAACTAACTAAAACTAAACTATGTTTTCTAGATGTCTGCCAACAACAATAATAATGTCAACTCGGGTTCTGCCCCCACCTCCTCCTCCACCTCCTCCTCCGTCAACCAATATCTCACTACTTTCCGTCCTCTCGAGGGACAAGCTTACGGGTCCTAACTATCTGGATTGGATTCGGGCTCTACGGATTGCTTTGAGGTTCGAGGGCAAGGAGTATGTCTTGGACACTGATCTCCCAGATGTAGATGATAATAGCTGCTTATGATAAGCACTATGGCGATTCAACTAAGGTTTCCTGTCTGATGTTGGCGACCATGAGCTCGGAACTCCAAAAGGGTTTTGAGAATTCTGGTGTATACGACATCAACTTGCAGCTCAAGGAAATGTTACAAGAGCAAGCCAGACATGAACGATTTGAAATCGTCAAGTCCCTTATTGCCTGTAAACTACAAAACAGAGTGTCTGTATGTACTCACGTTCAGAAGATGAAGTCATACATTGAAAGAATAGAAAGTCTTGGGTCTAGTTACCTAAGGAGCTGGCCATTGGCATGGTTCTTAACTCGCTTTCTGGTTCATATGATCAGTTCATTATGACCTACAATATGGACAATCTGTATAAGACTGTGATGGAGTTGTTACACGGGATGCTAACGAGTGCTGACGCCAGCATGACAAACAGAAGAAATCTTCTCACCGAGGCGGCGGAACATGCCGGGCTATGCGACTAAGTTCTTGGATCACATGCAATTGAATATACAGTACAAGTACAACAATAAACCAAAGGATAGTTGTATTTCATCTTGAAGTTTGAATACATGGTTCTTACAAATAATAATAGTAGAGTACATTAAATGCCTTAACAGATATAACAAAACTAGGTTGCTTGAAATCCGTGAAGATTTCCATCTTCTGAAAGTCTCATTGATTTCCTGAGAATACATGTAGTTTTGAGGGTCAACACAAGGTTGGTGAGAGTTGCAGGTTTTATGCTGAACACAACACTGATACTTTTAAAATAACTAAAAGTATTCCTTTTGTAAGTATAATCATACTTGTAAATGAGTTTGTAAAGAGTTGCTGAAAATCGTAAGTAATACCATACCTATAAATGAATTGTATAGAGTTTTTGAAAACCATAAGTAATACCATACTTAAAAATGATATGTACGTTTATGAGAAAACCATCAATGCTTATAGTTGAGTCCTATAACCGAGCTATTCGACTGAAATGTACCCCCTATAACGCTTCATGGACGTTGTAGTAATGAATTAAATAAATATCACCTACATCGATTTGCAAGTCGAAGTTGTAGCTAATAACTATAGGTGGGGGTGTCAACCCGTATAGATCTATACATATGTATCTCGCTCTGCTTGATTAACGGTTATAGTAGTGTGGGGTCTAAGTATTTCTACTTAGTTATGAATAGTGTCTCACTATCTAAGCCATTGATAAATGTAGGATAGACAAGTCTAATCGAGTATGTCGATAAGTATATACGTAAAAGAGTACAATACTCGCTTATTGAAAACATTTTATAAAGCTATAATAACATTTATAAAACTTGATATGAAATTGGTAAATGTTTATATTGCACATGTATTCTCCCCCATAATATATAAAAACATAGACAAAGGGGCCGTAACACTCACATTTGAAGCGTGAATTCAGTTTAGATATAAGAACGGTCGTGTTTGAGAAGCACCGCGAAATAACACCACAAAACAACAAGGTTTTGTGCGGCGAAGTGATGGTGCGACGATAGTGGAGCGATGGCCAATGGTGGTTGTGTTCTTGGCCAAAAGGAGAGCAATCGGAGAAAGAAAGAAAAAGCTAGAAGCTTTGGTGAATTGGTGAAGAAAAATGAGATGCAAAGCCTCTTATTTATAGTCTCATGGAGTAGTTGGGGTTGGTGAAAGTGATGTCGTGGATGACATAATTCGTGCACAAGATCCCGATGTATGATAATTTTTTTGAGACCGGAGAATTGTTGAGCCGAGTGCACTGATTCTAGAAACCTAAACAGATAATTTCTTCGAGTTGCAGAACTTCGGGAAATTGCGTTTAAATATTGCGTTCATTTATCCGCAGTATCCGATTAGTTGACTTTTATAAATATTTTTACTAAAAATATTTCGAGTATGGAATCCAATAATAGACCATAGTCTGAGTCCAATAATGTTCTCGGAATTTCCATATGAGGTGCGCAAGTGCCTCAACGGATCGAAACGATTTATGTAGTTAAAGAAAATCAGTGTTACACTGGTTTGTTTTGGCTTGTTTTCTTATAACAGTCGTAACTTTTGCATATGAGCTCCGTTTTGAATGTTATTTATATTTCCGGAATCAGGGAAACATGTACTTTAAGGTTAGATTGCTTGTTTTGTTTCACAAATGGTTAATACTTATTTTCAGTTTTTCAGACGTATTAACTAGGGTTTCAGTTTGTGCTTGAGATATTCCATTATAGGAAGTAAGATTTTATCTCATATCTTATTTTAATTGTAATGAATCTATATATTTTCCAAAATATGCTTTAAAGTTTAAAGGTCAGGTTACAAAGAGGTTTGCGGCGAATTGACTATTTATAGTTCTAGACCTAAATTTCCGGGATGTCACACTAGTGGAAAGGGAAAAGCCAAGGGCAACCAAGGCTTTAAGAGAAAGGCTTATTCCGATATTGGTCCTGCCAATTACCTGAAAGAGGCCATCTGCTTTTACTGTCAACAGAAGGGGCACTGGAAAGGTAGCTACCCAAAGTACCTAGAGGACCTGAAGAATAACAAGGTCAAAGAGTCTGACACCTCATATATGAAAGTGTTGTTTGCGTTGGTAGAAATGATAATGTAACCTTGAATGTTGATTTTGACGAGAACATTCTCGATAATTCACATCCATGGCACCAACATCTTGGTCACATCAACAAGAATCGCATCGCCAAGCTCTAGTCAGAATGAGTATTGGAATCATTCGACCTGAAATTGGATGATGTATGCGAGTCTTGCTTGCTTGGCAAGATGACCAAATCGCCATTCACAGGAAGTTGTGAAAGAGGCATGGATCTATTGGAACTTATGCACACAAATGTCTGTGGATCGTTCAGATCTGCCACTAGACAAGATAACCGCTACTTTGTCACATTTACTGATGATTTCAGTAGATATGGTTATGTTTATCTGATTAACCGAGGAGGAGATTCCTGTTGAAGAAACTGACAACTCTCCACTGCCGCTTCGCAGATCTAGTAGAGTGCATCTTCCTCCTGAGTTTTATGGTTTCCATATCACTGCTGAAGGTGACACACTGATCAGTGATAAAATACTAGTTAGTGAGGATGAGCCATCCAACTACAAGGTAGCGATGCTAGGCCGTGAGGCTAAAAAGTGGAAAGAAGCCATGGAGAGTGAGATTCAGTCCATGTATGATAATCAAGTTTGGAACTTGGTTGATCCAACACCAGGTCTCAAGACGGTTGGGTGTAAATGGATCTTCAAAAAGAAGACAGGCATGGATGGGAATGTGCACACATTCAAGGCAGACTGGTTGCGATAGGTTTCACTCAGACTCATGGAGTTGATTATGATGAAACTTTCTCTCCAGTAGCCAAGATAAAATCTATTAGAGTGTTACTTGCCATTCCTGCATTTTATGAATATGAAATATGGCAGAGGGATCACAAAACTCTTTCCTTAATGGAAAATTGACTGAGGATGTGTATATGACATAGCCAGAGGGTTTTGTTGACAACAACTATCCGAATAGAGTGTGTATGCTTGAAAGATCCATTTACGAACTTAAACAATCATCTCACAGCTAGAAGATCTGATTCCATGAAAAGGTTAAAGAGTTTGGATTTTCAAGAAGTTAGGATGAATCCTGTGTATATGTCAGATCTAGCGGGAGTAACGTAGTGTTTCTGATACTGTATGTCGATGACATACTTCTCATAGGAAACGACATCCCAACCTTACAAGGTGTAATAGACCGGCTTGGGAGGTGTTTTGCTATGAAAGATCTAGGAAATGCATCTTACATACTTGGTATAAAGATCTACAGAGATAGATCAATACGTCTGATTGCACTTAGCCAAAGTACGTATCTGGACAAGATCTTGAAGAACTTCACGATGGATTGTTCCAAGAAGGGGTTCTTGCCAATACACCATGGGATAAAGCTAAGTAAAGAGCAATGTCCCAAGAGTGATGAGGAAACGGATAGAATGAGTCGAGTCCCATATACTTCAGCAATTGGATCGAGCATGTATGCCATGATATGTACTCAACCTGATGTCTCTTATGCTTTGAGCATGGTAAGCAGATATTAGGACCCAAAGACCATGGGAGATCCAGACATATACTCAGAAAATACCACTATTTTTGAAATCGAGTTGAAGACGGAGACATCATGGTGGGACGTGTAACATCAGAGGATAATCTGGCTGACCCGTTCACCAAGTCATTGTCGCAGTCCAAGCACGAAAGGCATACAAGGACCATAGAGATTGGAGATGCTAGCAAAATGTCTTACTTGTGTAGTTTATAGTAGAGTAATCGAAACATATAGCAGTGTTGATTGTACATGACTTGCGGTTTTATTGGTGGAGATTTAATAAAAACTAGTGAGTCACCATTTGCATCTCAATTAACACTGTGTTTCACTTTTGCATGTTTGCAACCTGCTTCCTGAATGGTAACACATTCAAACTTCCACAGTTGGTCCTTCTCTTGGAAGCAAGTAGTCATTTGAGACTGTCATAAGTGCTAGTAGATTGTCTGTAAGACCCGTATCCTGATTATAACATATATATTTAAAATAAGAGTGTTAGGAATTATATGGTCATTGGTAATTATAAAGCTAAGAAAAACTTTAGTTACAATTTCATATGAAAATCAACATTTTGTGTCGTTTTTAGAAAAATCATAATTAATTCTAGAAAAATCGTTTGGACCTCAAACCAGTGCACAAAGTTTACAAATTGAGTCTAGTACAATTACCAAAAATAATAGTAAGCTTGAAAATGACATAATCTATGGTAAAAAATGCAATCTTTACTGATTAGTTCGGAATTGACAGATTAGATAGTCTGTTTTCAAAAAATCATAATAAATCATAGAAAAATCGTATAAATACATACCATACATCCTTGGAAAGGTATTGAGATGAATTTACTGAATATCAAATAAAAACGTGAATTTAATGGGCTTAAGATCGGCTAAACCAGTCTTGAACAGACTGATTCTAGAAGGCCTTTAATTTCAACAAAATTATATTATTAAAATCTTTTGTCAAAAGTGTCATGCCATTTTTTATTCAAGAATTCAAGTATAAATACCCCCCAAACATCTCATAAACCACACCAACAAATCTCAATCCAATATATAGAGGTTTCTAAGCACTAGAGTGTAAGAAGTGAGTGAAAGGAAGCTCAAAAGCCTAGCGAAGAAGTTATAGGTTCCGACGACTGGTCATAAGGTAACTACAAACTTTTCTATAGCTTAATTAGGTATTGTAAAATAGTTTTTGTGTTAAGAAGTAGAATATTTAATAAGTATAACATATGTTATATTATACTAATTTCTAACAATAGTAAACAAAAACCTTAAAATGTCGTTATTATAACAATTCGTAATTTCCGAATATAATACCGATTGATTTACTTACGAGGACGGTGACTAGGCCGATTACTTGGGATCTGGTTGTTGGATTTTCCGAAAGGCTAAAATGCTGAAAGGATCCTGCCACCCCATCTAATCTTCTACCTGGCCGTTCTTTACTTGATAAATCATGGAGTATCATATTGGAATTATTGAAGGGTTTAATAATGCAACTATAATATAGTTAAGGATTAAGAAATGATAGATTTCTTATTATGTTAACAGTTAAAGTTGAAGGAAATACAAAGCCGAGAAAGATAAACGATATAGTCAACTATAATCAGGTGAGTCTTCTCACTATACTATAGGTGATATTGCATGTGTAGGAAGGAAGATATGTTAGACTAAGGTGATCTTACCTGTTATGATAATTGTATGAATTATTGCTATGAAAATGATTGTTTGTGGACGGAACGGGATAGCCCGCGAGCCAATAGGCGGAACGGGAATAGCCTGCGAGTCATTAGACGGAACGGGAAAAGCCTACGAGCGATAAGACAGAACGGGAATCGCCCGTGAGTCTTCAGGCGGAACAGGGATAGCCCGTGAGTCTCACAGACATATGAATGGTTATTGTGTGTTGTATGTTATGTGATGGATCGTATGGTATTTTGAGGAACTCACTAAGCTTCGTGCTTACCCTTTCCCTATATAAACTACTGTTTCAGGTACATCAGGTACAATGGATGGCAAGGCGTGACGTGTATACACTGTGCTGCTTCATTGGAGGACTGTTTTTGAATTAATATTCCGCTATATTGAGATTTCGTTAACTTCTGTTAATCCTGGGGTGTTTTCATTAAACTTATAAGTTATGGAATTTTATGAAAATTAATTAAGTGGCTTTTCTTGTATTGAAGTTTTTGTTTAAATTTTTTTAAATTTACCCTAAAATTTTGGGATGTTACAAGTTGGTATCAGAGCACAGCTTGAGAGAATCAGGCTCACTTAGTGAGTTCTGGACTCAAGTTGAGGCTTAAGAGTTTTCTTAAAACATTTTTACGAAAGAAAGATGTTTTATGAAGGGTGAACTGAAGACACAGTGTGTACCGCCAGCCGACGCCAGTATGAGAAAAGGGTTAAGTATTTAATATTGTGGATGTTAAAAAAAAACATATGGTATATGTTTGCTGAAATGCCTGGTAGAGATCACACATTGTTGTATTATTATCTGCTATTTGCTAATAGAACTGTATGCTAGTGCCGATAGGTTGCTTAGAGATTTCCACTAAGTTGTATACAATATGGACTGAATAGTCATAGAATGTGTGAGTTGACCTTATTGCATGTTCCTTGTTTGGTTGTTGCTTTAGGGAAGATTCTCTTATTTGAAAGACTGTTTAGTTCGATATTGTATATAACTAAGTTCGCGAAACAACTTGTCATCACTGGAGGAAGTTCCGTCTTAGTTAGAATAGCAGGGTGGGGGTGGGATTCCAAGTATTCCTAGAAGGGTTGACATATGCCTTGTAAGGGCATATGTGTTAAAATTATCGGTGAGAAGCGAATTGGATATTTCGAGACGGATCTTGGAACGGACATGGATAGGTGTGGAAGGTAGTAGTAGAGCTCCTACTATCGAAAGCACAGGATCCGCGTTTGAGTCGGGAGTTCGTCACGAAGGATCCAAGGAGCTGAGTATGTGAGTGTCTAGCATAGTTGACTTAAATGCTAGTGTAATGTGGTAAACCTTTATCCATTCGATTGATGAATATTGATTGTGAGGTTCAGTATGAACAATTAAGATGTGATCATACCAGTTTGGTTGGACCGATCATGCTTAAGTTGATTACTGAACTTAAAGACTGTGGAAAGGGAGAATGTCAAAATGCTATTGTGCTAGCTATTTTTCATGCAACTAATGGGCGCACAAGTCAGACAGGGACTAAAGGATGCAAGTGTGATTTTTCCAACTCACGGTCAAAGAGGTGTAAGCGGCGCCTGAGATGATAGCGGGTATTTTTGAGTCGACTCTGTACATGCCTAGTGCTGTGTAATAGGGGCTACCTACCCTTGTATTGATCTTGCTTGAGTGATTGATCAAGTCGTGTGGGTTGAGAGTCTAGATCACTCGCTCGTGATTGAGGAAACTAACGATAGAGGTGTTGACTAGGGTCGCAAGCGGATGAGTAACATATGGTGGTTGATGTAAACGTCTCTACATTATCGAAACATGTTTATTGAGATGGTGTTTGCCCCTGATGCAAATTGTTGGCTGAGCAGAGTGGGCTTGGTTTTCGTTCGAGAGTAAGGGCTCGTAAAAAAAAACTATAAATTGAAGAAACAGACTTGGACTTTAGTCCAAGTGGGGGAGGAATACAAAAATTAAGGGAACAACATGAATATTGTATAGAATCGATGAAATCATTAAAATTATAGTAACACGTCGATATATTTAATTCATTACTATAACTTTATATTAATACATTAAGAAAAGTTTACAGAACTACTAACCTAAACTGGAGAATCAGAAAGATGTGAGAAAAGATCTTCTACACTCCACTCTTTGTCATCATTATGTTGACTTGTACCTTCTTGAGGATTTGGAAGGGGTATGCTTCCGGTTATTGGAGGAGGAGCTCCAAGGTATGGGGTCTCAATAGGGTTGGAACCCGTAACCCCATGATTATGGGCTAAAAATCGACTCGTTTGGGGAGTGTGTAAGTAGGGAAGTGATGAGGAAGGATTCCAATTCGGAACCAGTTGGGGATGGCTATAAGAAGGAGGAAACCAGGCTAGGTCGCCTACAAAGCCTCCAAAATTATCCTCACTCCTAGGCTCGAGTAAACCAGGATTAATACTACTCATACCAGAGTTAGATGGCAGAGATTGCTGCTGTGTATGAGTTCTTGATGAAGTTTCCCCCTTTTCCAGAAATTTTCTTTTCCTAAATACAACCTTATGAGCAGCTTGTATTAGCTTCTTTGTGCCGTCTGTTAGACCCAATTGTGACCCTTCAATTATCGCTTCTTTTTCCTTTTTTGAGGTTGGGTATTAAATCTCCCGATAATTCTGTTGCCTCAATAAATTCATTACCAAATTCCTGTGGCACAAATAACTTTAGTAATTTCAACCTTATGATATAAAGGAATTAAAAAAATGTAGTTCTTTACCTCAGCACGATCAATAAGGGTTTGCAAACTCGTAAGTTGTCGTTGGGGCCAATGATTGATACCTAATTCTCTACAGCGTTTTTTTAATTGTGTCATTCCAATGTTGAGTTCCTTCGCAGCTTTCTCAATTGGTTCGTTAAAGTGTTCAGCTATTATTTCCCTACTTAATAAATGTCTGAAACCTCTTCCACTGCCACCTGCTATGTTTTCTGAACTAGAAGATTCAAATCCAATTGTATTGTTATCATTCTGGATCATTTGAACATGATCCTGATTTTCTGACCCAAAGATGGACATTGATTCATCAAAATTAGTGGCCTTTATCGGTAATAATTGTTGGTTTTCAACTAAAATCTCAGGATTCTGAAATCCTTCTAGATTCCTTTGAATCACCTGAAGGTGATTTTGGTATTGAAAACCAACCCCAAACTCGGGATTCATATCAAAATTGATGTTATCAATCGTCTGTAATTGATTGTCATTTTGAATGTCAGCCATGAATCCTTGATTCATGGGGATGATCTCACTGCTCATTGAGGGTACGTCGATGAATGGATTGTACTCATTTAGACCATCCACAAATGGGTCTACAAATAACACATGTCAAATGATAAAACAAAATATAATACTTATAAATGGATCATTCAAAAGAATTTAACCTGGTAGAAGGCATGGAGTCTGATCAAGTGCAAAGTCAGATGCATGCACCGGATCATCTGAGTTAATGTTCAACTCAGGAAAAATTTCCGGCTCACCGTGGAGTTGCTCTATTGGTAGTATATCTGGAAGACTGTACCATAATTCAAAATCAAATAAAACATTAGAAAGGTAATCGAAGTATGGATAATAGATGTCTAGAATGTTAGAGTCACCGAACTCTATTAAGAATGCTGGGTTTGAAGTACCCTCTCCTTGCTGAAAACCAGGTCCAGGGTTCGACAAATCGCCCATTGAAGATCTGTTTTCCATGACTCGGCTTTAAATATGAGTTCGTTTACGAACAAACTAGTGGTAAGAGAGGATGAGACTGAAAATGAATGTAGAAATGAATGATACTACATACCTGTATATATAGTATCTTGCAGCTGGAACCGAAAGGACACACGGAACTGAAAGGACACCTCACGTTTTAATTACCGAAATTCAAACTAACTACAGTAGATGCGACTTTTCACTACCCCAAGTGACATTTTTTCAAAATTCGCTGCTTGAATCCGGTGAGAACGAGATAATGAAGAGACTCTTGAAATAAAACAAAATTTTATGTTTCCTAATAATGGAAATAGTTTAAAGAGTGTTCAGTACTCCAAAAAAAAAATGGAGTGAATGAGAATAATAGGACCTTAAGCATTATTACAGAGATATGTGAATGTTGAAAGGAAAGATAATGAAACCTTGTAAAGGTTCGACAATAACACGAGGAGGATTTTTGAAGACTCGATGGGAAATACATAAAGGCGTTCGAGAATGCGGATTTCGAGACGAAATCCAAATAAGTGGGGGAGACTTGTAAGACCCGTATCCTGATTATAACATATATACTTAAAATAAGAGTGTTAGGAATTATATGGTCATTGGTAATTATAAAGCTAAGAAAAACTTTAGTTACAATTTCATATGAAAATCAACATTTTGTGTCGTTTTTAGAAAAATCATAATTAATTCTAGAAAAATCGTTTGAACCTCAAACCAGTGCACAAAGTTTACAAATTGAGTCTAGTACAATTACCAAAAATAATAGTAAGCTTGAAAATGACATAATCTATGGTAAAAAATGCAATCTTTACTGATTAGTTCGGAATTGACAGATTAGATAGTCTGTTTTCAAAAAATCATAATAAATCATAGAAAAATCGTATAAATACATACCATACATCCTTGGAAAGGTATTGAGATGAATTTACTGAATATCAAATAAAAACGTGAATTTAATGGGCTTAAGATCGGCTAAACCAGTCTTGAACAGACTGATTCTAGAAGGCCTTTAATTTCAACAAAATTATATTATTAAAATCTTTTGTCAAAAGTGTCATGCCATTTTTTATTCAAGAATTCAAGTATAAATACCCCCCAAACATCTCATAAACCACACCAACAAATCTCAATCCAATATATAGAGGTTTCTAAGCACTAGAGTGTAAGAAGTGAGTGAAAGGAAGCTCAAAAGCCTAGCGAAGAAGTTATAGGTTCCGACGACTGGTCATAAGGTAACTACAAACTTTTCTATAGCTTAATTAGGTATTGTAAAATAGTTTTTGTGTTAAGAAGTAGAATATTTAATAAGTATAACATATGTTATATTATACTAATTTCTAACAATAGTAAACAAAAACCTTAAAATGTCGTTATTATAACAATTCGTAATTTCCGAATATAATACCGATTGATTTACTTACGAGGACGGTGACTAGGCCGATTACTTGGGATCTGGTTGTTGGATTTTCCGAAAGGCTAAAATGCTGAAAGGATCCTGCCACCCCATCTAATCTTCTACCTGGCCGTTCTTTACTTGATAAATCATGGAGTATCATATTGGAATTATTGAAGGGTTTAATGATGCGACTATAATATAGTTAAGGATTAAGAAATGATAGATTTCTTATTATGTTAACAGTTAAAGTTGAAGGAAATACAAAGCCGAGAAAGATAAACGATATAGTCAACTATAATCAGGTGAGTCTTCTCACTATACTATAGGTGATATTGCATGTGTAGGAAGGAAGATATGTTAGACTAAGGTGATCTTACCTGTTATGATAATTGTATGAATTATTGCTATGAAAATGATTGTTTGTGGACGGAACGGGATAGCCCGCGAGCCAATAGGCGGAACGGGAATAGCCTGCGAGTCATTAGACGAAACGGGAAAAGCCTGCGAGCCAATAGGCGGAACGGGAATAGCCTGCGAGTCATTAGACGGAACGGGAAAAGCCTACGAGCGATAAGACAGAACAGGAATCGCCCGTGAGTCTTCAGGCGGAACAGGGATAACCCGTGAGTCTCACAAACATATGAATGGTTATTGTGTGTTGTATGTTATGTGATGGATCGTATGGTATTTTGAGGAACTCACTAAGCTTCGTGCTTACCCTTTCCCTATATAAACTACTGTTTCAGGTACATCAGGTACAATGGATGGCAAGGCGTGACGTGTATACACTGTGCTGCTTCATTGGAGGACTATTTTTGAATTAATATTCCGCTATATTGAGATTTCGTTAACTTCTGTTAATCCTGGGGTGTTTTCATTAAACTTATAAGTTATGGAATTTTATGAAAATTAATTAAGTGGCTTTTCTTGTATTGAAGTTTTTGTTTAAATTTTTTTAAATTTACCCTAAAATTTTGGGATGTTACATTGTCTATAGATATCAGACATGGCATAGTGATTGGTACTATGTATCATGAGTGCTTGATGGAGATTCAAGTATTGGAACAACCAGCACCTAGAGATTACTTCATGGATTTAGTCACAAGTAATCTAGGATGATAATATCTCTTATTATTCAAACCGAGATACATGGGGGATCTGCCTGTGATTTTGTCATACATCGTTTACCTAAAAGCTATTCGTAACTGGTAGTTATAACGGGTATGTTCGGGTATGACATAATGAAATAGACAGAGACTATGTATTCAAAGTTTATCTGTTCCTTCTGCCTGAAAAGGGGAAGCAATATCTGTAGGCCCCTCGATGATTTGATGCTGACACTAAGGGCTTCGCCAAGCCCTGACAAAATTGATGTGTTCAATTGGTGGTTCGAATAGGTCATCATAAATCTCCATCGCGAAACAAACTTTGAACTGACAGATCTGACTATTTCCATGACCCAAGTTCATATCGATATCATGAGAATAGGGGAAGAGAGATCACTTATCTAGGAGTCGTTTCTTTTCATTTCAGAGTTTGGCTGTTGCATTGGATGGCACGCTTTACTCTTTTCAGAATGTGTTCAAGTTGACAACTTGTCTAAGTGGGAGACTATTGGAATAGTGTCCAAGGTTATCAACTTGCTGGAACTTTATGATAAAAGTGAAGTCCTTTTGGGATGCTCTCAGAACCTGAATAATAGACAGAGTCAAAATAAAGGAAAGGTTATTTAGTTAATTAATTTATTGAGAATAAATTAATTAGTAACTAAAAGAATAATGGCAATTTAATTGGTAAATTAATCTAGGATTAATTTGGAACCAATTAAAGGGGTTGGATTGTTATTGATTAAGTTTATAATCAATAGAACAAGTCTAGGGGTGCGGCCACCAAAAGGCTCCATAGTTTGGAAACCCTAGGAGCCTTGTACTATAAATAGATCCCTTGGGGTAACACCCAAAGGCATCCCAAAACCCTTGAGTGTGCCCCCAACCCTCCCCCTTCCTCTCTTCTACGAAATCTCTTCCCTCTTTAGTGTTAGAGATCTTTGCTCTTGATCTGCCTGATTTTCTGGTTGTCCCTGGGTACAAGCCACTAGAGGGATTCACATAATGGATCCTGACCATCATACAATCATGGCCTTGACTAGATCTCAAAGGCAACAACTTCTTGAGGTACATTCTGTTATGTTTAAGTTGCTATGATTTGCTATGAACTGATATGATCTTGAATGTGTTCTTGATTATTATGTGATTTGATCTGTTTGTCTTCCGCTGCATATGAGTTTTTGTGCTTTTGATCAAATCCCAAAAATTTACTAAGCCAGCCTTTTACGCCTTCAAGGGTTGGCATATCATTTCCTATAAGGAGTATGTCATCCACATACAGCACTAGAATGACTACAACGCTCCCACTAGATTTGACATATATGCAGGACTCATCTTCACTTATAGAAAATCCAAACTCTTCAACCATTTCATGGAAGCAAAGATTCCAGCTACGAGATGCTTGTTTAAGTCAGTAGATGGACTTCTCAAGCTTGCACACCTTATTCGGATACTTGGCATGCTCAAAACCTCACGGCTGTGTCATGAACACATCTTCAGAAAGTTTTCTGTTGAGGAAAGCCGTTTTGACATCCGTGTGCCACACCTCATAATCATAGAAGGCGGCTATGGCAAGCATTATCCTAATAGATTTGATCTTAGCTACTGGTGAAAATGTTTCATCATAATCAATCCCTTGGGTTTGAGTATAGCCTTTTGCAACCAACCTAGTTTTGAACGTGTGTACATTCCAATCCATGCCGGTCTTCTTCTTGAAGATCCATTTGCAACCTACTATCTTTCGACCAGGTGTATGATCAACCAAATTCAAACTTGGTTATCGTACATGGACTGAATCTCGCTATCCATTGCCTATTTCCATTTGGCAGCCTCAGGGCCTGCCATCGCTTCCTTGTAGTTAGCTGACTTTTCCAAGTTTACGAATGTTTTATCACTGATAAACGTGTCCCCTTCCGCAGTAATATGGAAACCATAAAACTAAGGAGGCATGCTAACTCTACTATAATGAACTCGGGAGCTATAAACACCACCTTTTCACTCGGTGTAAAACAAATATCCAAAGGACTTATGTAGGTACACAATAAACAGACAACTTCTCGACTGTGGCTTCAAGTTTGTCTTGGGTCTCGCGCCAAACGAAAACCTCACAACCCTACACCTTGATATGTGCGAGTGAAGGACGCTTACCACTCCATATTTCATGAGGTGTCTTAGAAACCTTCTTAGTTGGTACAACGTTTAGGACACTTTCTAGACCTTGATATGTGCGAGTGAAGGATGCTTTCCACTCTATATTTCATGAGGTTTCTAAGGAGTATCCCTAAAAACGTATTGGAAGAGAAGCCTGACTCATTGGAACGAACCATGTCTAACAAGGTTCGATTTCTCCTTTCAGCAACACCATTAAGCTGAAGTGTTCTACGAGGAGACAATTGTGAAACTATTCCACATTCCTTTAGATAGTCGTTGAACTCGATAATGAGATACTCTCCTCCCCTGTCGGAGCGGAGTATCTTTATCTTCTTGCCCAATTGATTGTCTACTTATTGTTGGAACTCTTTGAACTTTTCAAAAGTGTCTGACTTATGTTTTATCAAATAAACATAACCGTATCTACTGAAATCATCAATAAATGTTACGTAGTAGCGTTTTGTATCCCTTGTGGCAGATCCAAGGGGTCTACACACATCCGTGTGGATTATATCCAACAGTCCTTCACCTCTCTCAAAAGTCCTTGAGAAGGGTGATTTTGTCATCTTTCCTAATAGACAAGATTCGCATACATCATCTGATTTTAAGTAAAATGATTCCAAGACTCCATCTCTTTGGAGTTTGGCGATGCGTTCTTGTTTATGTGCCCAAGACGACAATGCTACAAGCATGCTTTGTCTAAATCATTAGAAGAATCAATGTTTAATATTACATTACTCAAATTAATGACACACACAAGAGTCTCATACACACCATTACAAGGATAAGCTTTGAATATAAAGGAACCATCTTTATAGACAAAAATATCACCATTAGTATATCAAATAAATAATTGTATCCTTGTCTAAATAGGACATGAAAAGAAATTATGTTTCTAGACATTTCAGAAGAATAACAACAATCTAATAAATCTATCATAACTCCACTATCAAGCATGTGCTCTAAATCCTGATCCTTGTAACAGGCGCGATGCGTCTATTTCCCATGATCAGGTTCAGCTCTCCTCGCTTCAGCTCCTTACTTTCCCGTAGGCCCTGTATACGAGAGAAAATCTCAAAACCACATCTTATATCAAGGACCCACGAATTAAAAGTATCAGTGTCACTGAATTGGATCATATACATATCTGAGGTGGAGCCAGACACCTTAAATTTACCATGAATAGACTCTCTGACATTGCAATGGTCGTCATGCAGTCAAAAATAGTAAAATAACCTCACTCTCACTTAGAACAGTGGAAGTCAGGGTCGATCCACAGGAGTTACGTGGTTAATGTAGGCAATAGATTACTAAATGTAGTGTCACAGCTACAGTCAGAGGATCTAGTTTCCGACTTATACCCCGAATAATCCCAAAATCACAAATCAAATAAACCAACTCATGCATTAACTAAACCAAACCCAAACTAGCCTAAGTACTAGCTGAAATCAGAATTATATCTAAAAATCAGAAGCAACAAAAGGTCAAACCAAACACCAAACACAATCTAAACATCCATAAAATCATTCAAAAGCAATAAATACTGAAAACCAAACAATTATCATAAACTGAATGATTATTATAAAAAACACAGGTTCCAGAGGTTCAAAACAGTGAACATCAAATTTAAAAACTAAAACCTAGTGTCAATGGTTGTCACACCCAAAGACACTCACTAAATCTACCAAATTAACTAAACTAATTGAAAATTAAAAGAGAAAACATAAAAATACCAATTAATGGTTGCTGAAAGCTAAAACTCGGAGTCAAAGAAGCGTTGGGAGTCGTTCCTATGCCAGGTCTTTGCTGCTTTTTTCGACCTAAAACCCTCTATTTATAGTTGCAAAAATTAAGCGACCGCGCCGCGCACAGATGAATTCCGCGGCGCGCGTATGGGTTTATCCCCGTTTTCTCGGCATTTGAATTTTCTCCACCGCCTCATCACCGTGTTGCGCCTTTTTGAATCCCGCGTCGCGCGTGCGAATTCGACTGATTTTTCTTTATCTTCAAACTTCTTCCATTTTTTACGCTTTTGGCCCCTATTTATACCATTTCTTTCCAAACAACACTGACACAAAAAGCGAGAATACAAAAGCATCTATGATATAATTTCACTAAGAAAAGGGCTCAACAACGACTAAAATACTTGATATTACTAGGCGTTTCCAAACACCCCACACTTGTACCTTTCTTGTCCCCAAGCAAGAGAGTTTTTAACAAATTCTAATAAAGACTCCAACAATTTTTGAATGTGTTTAATTTCAAAGCTTGTTGCCCTAGGAGTTAGAGTGAAATAGTTCATGAAAACATACTTGGAATATTCTTTGGAATTTATGACTTCTAGAGAACCTTGATTACAAATTTTCTGTCCACAATGAAGTGTACGTACTCATTCAGATTCTAAAGGCCATTAAAGAATTGTCCATGAGTTTCGATGTTGTCTGTGTAATGAGCTTTCATGAAAACCATCCCAGACCAGACGATCTTAGGTGGTAAGGTGCATAAGGTCCACCCATTTTAGACCTACCGGCTCGAACAACAAAGGTCACTGAGTGACAGTTCCTTCCTAAATTCCAATCCTAAAACACTCCAATCGTCTAACTCCTAAAACTCAACTTATTTGACTAAACTAATAGCATGATAACAACTAAGCAATATTTCTCAAAAAATACCAATGCTAAAACATTCAGAAACTATTCGTTTCAAAATTACAATCTATTAAAAAAATTTGAAAAAAATTGCTAAAAATTTTGAAAATTGGTCATTTTCCGCAAAAATTTCAAAAACACTCTTTCGACCGTCACACCCCACACTTAAAATCGTACAACGTCCCCGTTGTATAAAAAATAATTTTAGAACTAGGGAGAAAGAGTTACCCCTTTGACGGTAGACTGCTTGATTGTACAGGTACACAAACACGAACAAAAAGTCCTCGACTCAGCATTCAGGAGTTGTAACGCAACAGTGAGAACACGCCGGTGGTCAAAGCAAGTGGAGGGGGCACGGTGACCCCACACTTACTTGAAACAACTCCTCCAATTGGTATCACATGCATGACTCAACAGACATTAAATGCAACAAGAACAAATAAAATATAAACAAGAAAAAATAAAGATAGTGTCATAAGTACAATACTTATATCCCAAAAAGTGAAAATAAAAAGAATACATCAATCGCCATCGGATGGCCTAGAAGATCCTGCCTCATGATTGTGGGCTCGGGCTGGAAATGGTCAGGGGCGTCGTCCCTGCTGGGTGGCCATCTCCAAAAGTACCTCCCCAATCCACTCCAGCTGGTCCTTAATCCTAGCGACCCGATCCTGCAATCGTCTAAGCTCTGTCGCCTCCTCCTGCTGTGGCTCTGCCGGTGCTGCTGGTCTTCGGCGTCTCCTGCCTGGCTGCGTATAGGCTGGCTGGGGAGCCTGGGGTGCCTCAGTCTCCACCCTCACGTACTGGCCTGGGCGCTGCTGCTCGATCAGCCCCATGTTCTCCAAGGCTCGCACCGATGTGCGAACTGGAGGTAAAGCAGTCAAAGAGGCCATGGTCGCGGCAGTAAGGATCCCGTATGAACGGGCCAGGCGGGTGATGTAATGCCCGCGGGCCAGAGGACTGCTGGAAGATGCACCCGTCCCATGGGTGGATAGAGAGACGGCTAAAGCAAACGGGAGGTGGAGGAACCTGGAAGGGCCAAGGAGCACCCAGAGATACGTCATGTCCTCACCGGACACCTTCTCGCCCCCCTGCCTATGCATGATAGAGATGGTGACGATACGGTGCATGAGCCGGTGAAGCGGGTTGTGGAGCTGGCTCTCCTTGGCCGACCCCGCCTCAAAATGTATGTTGGACAATGGTGCCCAAATAGCTGGATTGGCATCGCTCTCGGGCTGCCCCTGGACGCACGCATGAAAGAACTGTGCGAAGTATCAGTGCTGGAGGTCCGCCTCCGTGTAGATGCCAGTGCGTCTCCCGAAATCCCGGAGATTGCACTCCCTGAGGACTCCCCCCAATCGGAATCGAACCAGCCTAGACCTGGCCTCCGTCGAACCTGGTGAAAAACGGACCGTCGATAGAAACTCCAGAAGAAGCTCGGTGTACACAACATCGTCCTGGGTGGGCATGAGCCTGTCCCAGCCACGACATGTGAATGAGGCATCCCCGTGAGTCCATGTGCAGTGGAGAAGTGGCTCGATCTCAGCCCAGAGCTCGGCGTCCCTCAAAATGTTGCGGTTAATGATCGTAGCCTCAAGAACCCGGCGGCTCGTCAGCGCATCCCTCCTCGCGGCATACTCAACTGAGCTATCTGGTCCCTCAGGGAACTGGAGGAATGGGTGGTCAATTCTGAAAGACATCTGCACAAAACAGCCACAAAAAAAATTTCACAAAATACGTCCTTTTCTTCCCCACCGAACCGCGGCGCGGCGCGACGAGCGACTTTTGCGACTTTTAAACCCAAAATCATGATTTAACCTGTTTAAACTCAATCCAAATGCACTACAAGGTAGCCTAAGCATCGATTAACTCATCTAGGGTCATTATTTGGCAAAACAAACACCCTACGAGTCAGCATTGCCGATTTGTATGTTTTTTGAGTTTTGGAGAAATCAACCAATTTTGCTACCTAATCGCTAGTTCTAACAAGTAAAAACTAGTTAGAATGACATACCTTGATCGCGGGAATGAAATGAGCAAGAAAAACATGAAAAATTTTCGATGATCAGAGCTCTGCGGCGTGGGTGTGTGTGAATAGTATCGCGGCTTACCTTTTTATCGAAGAAAACCGACCGATCGTTTCCTGCGGCGCGGATATGAGCAAACTGTGGTGCACGTGTTCCCAAATCAACCCCTACGCGTCGGGTTGGTTTACGACCTCGCGGCGCGCAAATCTCCTGACCGCGGCGCGGTCTTCAAAAATCAATTTCTTTCAAAAACGACCCCACACTTGCTTTGGACCAATAACACCTGCAATGACGATGATATAATCTTCCTAATCACTCCTAAGAATACAGCACCTAACCTATGAAAGATGGGTTGCCTCCCAACAAGCGCTAAGTTTAACGTCTTCAGCCAGACGGATTATTCCTATTCCTACTCTTTTTGAATTTCTGGTGCCTTCATCTTGTGATCTGGTGCGAAATTCTGGGCCATCATTGACAGCAATGAATTGAGTTGAGTCATCCTGTCACTAACTCCGCTAATCCATTGTTGCTGGGCATCCAGAAGTTGGAAGACCTTTGCTTCTCTTTCCCATGCATCCTTCTCATATTGCTGATGCCTTGTCTCCAACATTTCCATCATGTCCAGCAGCTGCTCCTTGTCAATGGTGGACAACAGATGCTCTTTTGTTTCCTTAAAAACTTCCTCTTTTCCTCCTTCTCCTGTTCGGGTCCATATTTTGGTTTTGTCCCTAATCCCTGGTTCCATTAGCACATTGTTGTCCAAATACTTGTCATCATACCCATGAGGTAGAGATATGGGACTTCCGAACATATTTAACCTTCTTTTCCTCGACCCAAAGAAGATATCCAAGTCTCCTGTTTTGCAATTGATAACAGTGCCGACTGTAGCCAAAAATGGACGTCCTAATATCAGCGCGGGCGCGTCCTCCAGGCTCTCGTATTCCATAACTAAGAAGTCTACTGGTAGAAGAAATCCCCAACTTTCACTATAACATTGGTCAACTTACCTCAGGATACTTTGGTTGACTGATCAGCTAGCTGTAATACAGTCTTTGCCGGCTCTAATTCCTCATTCTTGTATTTATCATACAAGTATCCCGACAGCACATTCACACTTGCCCCCAAATCCAGCAAGGTGTTCCTAATAACCACGTCTCTTATGGTAGCAGTAATCAGTGGCGATCCATGATCCTTCTCCTTCTTAGGCAGTGTTCCCAATAGTGCCTCACTAGCCTTAATTGTCAACCTCACAGTGTCAGGTGTGGGAGTCTTGCTTTTTCCATTTTTCTCACACATCTCCTGAAGAATTCTTGTATCCTCAGGAGCGTTCTTAAGCTTATCCCACAAGGGTTGGTTCATTGATGGCCCAGTCGATTTATTGGGCACTTCCTGCTTTTTTTCTCTTTCTTACCCTTCTTTTTTTGTTTAATTCCAGCTATTATTGGCTGTTTTTCCTCTTGGACATCCTTGTCCTCTTTCGGTTGAGGTTTCTTCTCAACTGGAATTTCCTTCTCCTCCTTTTCAACTTCAATCTTTTCGACTTCAATATTAACATCTTCCTTGTTTCCGCCTTCATCCTTAACTTCATTTTCTCTATCTGGTCCTTCAATTCCACTTTCATGATCTAGCAAATCTTCCATGGTCACCATTCTCCATTCTGCATCGACGGCATTGACATGCTCCTTTCCCGCTCGCTAAGTGTGATTCGGATTGATCTCCGTAGTACTCGGCAGCTTGCCACTATCTCTCTTTCGCTGATCTTCAGCCATTTGAGCGATCTGTCTTTCCATATTGGTGATGGCTTTTGCATTGGCTTCATACTGCTGCTGTGTTGTGTTGAACATTTCAAACATCTTCGCGGTCAAATCTTCTTGAATTCCTGGGGCATTGTTGGAATTATTGGGCCCCTATTGTTGTTCTTGTTACTGCTTCCGCTTGCATTGCCGTTGTTGTTTGCGGGTTGATACTGCCTAGGCTGATTAGATGATTGGCCCTGATAGTTGTTCTGCCTTTGATTGTTAAAATTCTGCTGGCCTTGATTGTATGGTCTATAGGGTCGTCTATTATTATACTGACCTTGACCCTGACCATAAACCTGATTTACCTCTAGCACTTTTTGTCCTCCTTGGCCTCCTTGTTGTTGGTTTTGAGGTCCGTTCTGTAAAGTAGACACCAGTCTGTCAAACTTTTTGTTAAGCTCGCTTATTTCCTTTTTGACCTCTTTCTTCCAGTCTGCATCAGCTCCCACTGCTGCAGCTGTATCTACCGGATAGAACTCTTGCAAGAATTTAGCTTTAAGCTGGTCCCAAGTAGTGATACTATTGGCTTGAAGAGACGTGAACCAATATTTGGCCTTGTCTTTCAAAGTGAATGGGAACAACCTTAACCTAAAAATGTTCTTATTCGTGTTCCTAGGGGTGTTAGTGTTTGCTATAGCCATGAACTCATACAAATGATTGTATGGATCATCCTGTTTGTATCCCCTAAATTCAGGCAATATTCCTAAGAGTTGCGGTCTAATTTCTACTTGAGAATCTATATTATCAGGAATATAAATAGGCGATGAGTCATCGTTCTCCCGTGGCTGGAAGTGTGATGCAACCGACTGCCCTCTCGGTTGTGCAAAGTACAAGGTCTAACTACATTACCTGGATATTGATGATCATTATACCCTTGCTGACCTTGCGGTGGTTGTTGCTGTGGTGCTCTTCGTGGAGGTCCCCGACCTCGGTTCCATTGTTGTTGTGGTGCCTGCTACTGTGGAACCCATCCTTCTTCTTCTTCATCATAACTCTGCTCAACCTCCTGGTATTGGTACTGGGAAGGTTGTGGTTGATATGGTTGTTGTGGTACAGGTTGGAAGGTAGTTTGTGGTTTAAAGATCGATGGTGGTTGTAAGGGTTGTGATTGTGGTTGAGAAAGGGTAGTATGTTGCATGGTCACTGGGGTGCCATCACGGGTCGGCGCTCCCCAAGACATAGCAGCTGTGAAAGGGTTTGTAGATTGTGGTTGAAATGGCGGAACAGAATGCGGAGTGCATGAGGGTATGGGTGCGGGGGCTGAAATTGCACCACCAGTAGCACTCGTGCTCCCAAACTGAAATTCTGAAACCGGGGGATTAAACGACATCCCCGTTGCCTCACCCAAAGGATCCTGGTCAACACTCACTAAACTACTACTAACATTACTAAAACTCATTGTATCTAAACACCTACGTGCATGGTTCTTGCACGCGGTTTGTTCGATCCCCGAGTCAAAACGCAAGGGTGATAACTGCCCACCCCGACGGGTAATGCACTAATGCAACACGTCTGCCAAAACCAAAAGAAAATTACTAACCAACTGAAATCTCAATATCAAAACCAAAAATCAGAAACTAAAGTCCTACAGATCACCTACTCTTAAGCTCACAACTCCCCGGCAACGGCGCCAAAATTTGACATCGCAGCGGTCGTCATGCGGTCAAAAATAGTAAAATAACCTCACTCTCACTTAGCATAGTGGAAGTCAGGGTCGATCCACAGGAGTTACATGGTTAATGTAGGCAATAGATTATCAACTATAGTGTCACAGCTACAGTCAGAGGATCTAGTTTCCGACTTATACCCCGAATAATCCCAAAAATCACAAATCAAATAAACCAACATATGCATTAACTAAACCAAACCCAAACTAGCCTAAGTACAAGCTGAAATTAGAATTATATCTAAAAATCAGAAGCAACAAAAGGTCAAACCAAACACCAAACACAATCCAAACATCCACAAAATCATTCAAAAGCAATAAATACCGAAAACCTAACAATTAACATAAATCGAATGCTTATTATAAAAAACTCAGGTTCTAGAGGTTCAAAACAGTGAACATCAAATTTGAAAACGAAAACCTAGTGCCAATGGTTGTCACACCCAAAGACACTCACTAAATCTACCAAATTAACTAAACTAATTGAAAATTAAAAGAGAAAACATAAAAATACCAATTAATGGTTGCTAAAAGCTGAAACTCAGAGTCAAAGAAGCCTTGGGAGTCGTTCCTACGCCAGGTCTTTGCTGCTTTTTTCGACCTAAAACCCTCTATTTATAGTTGCAAAAATTAAGCGACCGCGCCGCGCACAGATGAATTCCGCGGCACGCGTATGGGTTTATCCCCGTTTTCTCGGCATTTGAATTTTCTCCACCGCGTCGTGCCTTTATGAATCCCGCGGCGCGCGTGCGAATTCGACTTATTTTTCTTTATCTTCAAACTTCTTCCATTTTGTACACTTTTGGCCCCTGTTTATACCATTTCTTTCCAAACAAGCATTGACACAAAAAGTGAGAATACCAAAGCATCTATGATATAATTTCACTAAGAAAAAGGTTCAACAACGACTAAAATACTTGATATTACTAGGCGTTGTCACTCTCCAGTTTGGGCAGCTTCGTTTCAATGGCCGTTTTGAGTACAGAAAAAGCAAGTGGCCTCTTTCGGATCACTGGTTGGAGGAATCTCATACTCAGCTTTTCTCTTTCACCCATGAATAGACTCTCCAGTATAGGCTTTCCCTTTCCAACTGGCTTGAGAAGAAGCCTTTCTTTTCTTTCCCTTACCATGTCAAATGGCCTTGACGGGAACAATAGAGGTATTAGAGCTTTGAGACTTTGTCATGCTCGCCTCAACTGTCTGCAGCAAACCATGCAACTACATCAACACGGTCTCCGTGTTGATCAAATGATAGGTCAGGATGAACTGATCATAAAAACTAGGGAGAGAACTCAGGACCATATCCACAGCGAGTTCTTTGTCAAAGTTCACATTGAGTTTCCCGAGTCTTTCAAAGTACCGTTCCATCTTCTACACATGGGCATACACAGACTCACCCTCTTTCATTCTACATGTCATCAGGGTTTTGACGATCTCACAGCGCTCCTGCCTTGCCCTCTTGTGAAACATTTCAGCAAGTTGCAAGTTCATTTCAAACGGCCAACTATCCTCAAAGGTCTTTTGGAACTCTAGGGAAATGGTCACTATCATGATGAACGACACTTTAGTAGCATCATCAACATGCTTTTGGTATTTGGCTAAATATTCAGGGGTAGCGAATTCCTCATCGATCTCAAGAATTTGGTTATCGAGAACATACTCCTTGTCCTCAAAACGAACTATCATCTTCAGATTCCGCATCCGGTCCATAGAGTTTGGACCGGTCAGTTTTTCCTTTCCTAAAAGCCAAGTCACTATCGTATCTCCTACTACGGATATGGCACTAGCTAAGCTTGTAATTATTGTACCCCCCCAAGCTTATCTGACCCTAAGGTGGTACTTATCCTATAAAAGCTGTCACAATCATTAATAGGAAGATTACAACTCCGAGACACCAAACAAATTCCCTAGGACTGCTATAGCTCCCATGATATAGACCACGAAAAATATGAAGGTGAACCACAATGAGAAACATACTTGCCCCATTAGCATGCATATAACGGAGCAACCAACCCCCTTCAACATCTCTCATAATGTGTTCTACGCTGTTGAAAGCTAGATCCACATGAGGCGTGTAATGCATAGCTAAAAAAAAGCACCAGTCACTATCTGAATGACTAAAGAAATACCAGCTAACGAACTGAACCCCCATCAATAACTAAGATTGCTCAGGGTTGGATAATCTATCAAATGCTGATTAAGTGTGGAGAATATAGGTTCTTTAAGAATCGATAATCGTTGGTTCCTTATAGTCATTTATTTTTATTTTTTAAAAAGAGAACTCTGGTTCCCTCACCTTTTAGCATTCTGGGGCCTTTATACAATATAAAAAAAAAGATATCAAAATCTTTAAAGTACACTTAGAGTAGGGGGAAAGAAAGTCAATATGAGCGTTGCTTTTTCCAACAGAATAGTGAAATATGCTGTTTTATCCATATCCATAGATGGAGGGAGTGGATGGGGTCGCATCCGGGTATACGCCGAATTGCCTACATATCTTCTACAAAAGAATCAGACCATTCCAGTTCAGTTAAAAAGATGTTTTGAAAAGAAATCAAAGAGAAGATCGAAGAGAATGAGTCACAAGATGAAATGAAGATCGAGAGTAGGGTGAAATTAGAGTTGGTGGGTGGTGGTGGAGGACGACGAGGGAGATCACCATTGTTTGCAGAAATCTATAATTACCCAATTTATGATTAAGGCTAGGATCCATATTTTACTATTTATTTTATGAAAAGGGATTTCGTAATCATAAATAAACTTATTTTAGGTAGGCATGCAATTTGCCAATTTCAATCACTATGAAGTTCCTAGATCTTTTGAGATTCATTGTTTCAACAATGGCATATTAATCTCGGATATGCTATCTTCATTTTGTGGCTGGGATGCCAAGGACCACAAACAATATTGTGAATTAACCAGGCAAAACCGCATTGGCACATTCATCACATTTATAGTCTCATGTTGATGTGCCGGTAAACCACACACGCTCCATCAACAACCATAAACTCGAATTACCACATCATCTTTCATTTACCGTCTCAAATTAATGTGTGGGTTATCCACACACGTTCCATTAATAGACCATTAGAAAATGATGTGCGTTTCATGGATTAGCATACATTTTTCACATTTTCCTATTTATCTAAACGAGAATTTTGTTTGGATAATTGTTAAATTAATACTTTATAACTTGACATCAACTTTGTTTGGACCCTTTCGGTAACTCCATTGGTCCACACAAACAGCAGTGAGCGAAAAGGACGCTTATTCAACGGTCATTTTATAGGCCGTTTCCTTAAACTATCTTAGAGTGCTTAGAACGGATGAGCCTAGTCATGATCCAAGTTAATGTATTTAATATTAATTATACTTATAATATAAATTATTATATTATGTATAAGGTATATTTTAAACTGTTAAAATTTACCAATTGTTTGATTATATTAATTCAATTAACCTATGTGTTCAAATGATGATATTAAGTCACCATTTAACTATCATAATCATGTGATGGCACATGTTAATAATTAACATCAAATAATAGAGGCACACATTTAGGATCAAAACTGAATTAACTAATTAATCCTAATTATGCATGCATAATAAAATGATAATAATTAATTACTAGTTAAATATTCAAATCATGTGAGGACACATGATAATGATTAATTTAATTCAATTATTCTAAATAAATTCAAAATAATTTAAACAATTAAATTATCAATTTCCTTAAAATAAATAAATTAAAAAAACCAATAAGGTTAAAATAAATTAATCCTTTTGGAGATAATTACCAAAAATATTTTAAAACAATTTAAAGATATAAAATCTCCAAAAATTTCGATTTATATAACCCTATAGCAATTTTCGAAAAACATATACCAAGAAAATAAGCACGCAGTGCAAATATCAACTAAGCATAGGCTCTGATACCACTGATAGGTTTTCTACTACCCGAGAACAGGCAAACATGGCAGCGAAAACTGTAAGACCCTAATCCCGAGAAGTCAAGTTCTGAGTTTCAAAGAATCAAAGTTCATGGGCTAAAAGGAGCAAAATTGTGGAATTATGGAGAAAATGCCCGTTAGTGCCGCTAATGAGCACATTAGCGACGCTGTGGCTTGGGCCGTGAAGTCTCGTTTTCCGCGTCGTTATTTGCCAGCTAGTCGAAGTGGAATTGCACGATCGATATTAGCGGTGCTAACCTTAGGGTTAGCGGCGCTAACGTCTGAATTTGGACCAAAACCCTTGATATTCATGCTTGGGCCATATTTGAGGGTTGGGAATTGTAGAATAACCGCCAAATGCCACTTTTTAGCCTCTAAACCATTCTCTCTCTCTCTCTCTAGACTTATGGAATGGGTTTTTGATGATTTTGGTGTGTTTAGATGGATTTTTGAAGCCATGATGATGCTAGAAGGAAGGTAGTGATGCTACATGTTGTTCCTCTTGAGTGAAGCTTCAAATATCTGCATTTTTCTGGACCATTGTGAGTAAAGTTCTCACCATTTATGCAATTTTATGATTGTTCTTACGATTTAAGCATGTTCTTATAGATTAAATAATTGTAATGATCCCTTTAGTGTTTGTTTATGGTTTGGAAGGATAAAGTTGGAAACTTTATGCCTTAAATATTTGATTTGAACCTTTGGGATGGTTTAGAGAGTAAGCCAAACTCTCTATGGTGATTTTGGACCACCTTGGACTTGAATCTTGTTTATGATCTTGTTTAGTGATGTTTGGGAGGATAAAGTTAGGATATTTATGAATTTTGGACTGTTTGGAAGGTCCATTGATAGATTAAGACCTTGGTTGAATGGATTAAGAACTTAATGGACTTTTGGATCTTTTCATAGCTAACTTGGGGAGTTAGCGGTGCTAACTGTCCTGCTGACTTTTGTTGACTTTAACCGTTGACCGTTGAGTTTTGACCAGTTTGACTTTAGGTCAAACTTGAGGGTTTTGGATACCGATATTATAGGATTGTCCTGGTTAGGATTTAGAGGTTCTGAGTGGAATTTATCTTGTTAGGACGTTCGCGTTGTCGGATCCGTTGAAGCGCGTGAGGAGTGCTGTTTGGCCTTGCAGATCAGGTGAGTCTTCTCACTATACTATGTGTGATGTTGCATGCGTAGGTAGCTTTATTACTTTGTGTAATAATTTGATGTATGTGCCTTACGTGTTTATCGACAAGATCGGGGCAAGCTCGTGAGTTCAAGAATGGGCAAGATCGGGGCAAGCTCTGTTGGATATATGTCTAAGTCATTAAATGTGGTGATGTTTCTAATAATAGCAGTGTCCTATTTAGGTTGCCCTCATGGCCTAGTAAAAACAATCAGTAGCAGAAACAAAGAGGATTGATCAGTTTGTTAATTTAGAAAACTAATTAATCAGAAACTGGATCAGGGATTAATTGATAAATTAATTGGTAAATTAATTTATGAGAATTAATTAAAGGGTTGGATTGCAATTAATTAATAGTTTAATTAATAAAACAAGTCCAGGGGTGTGGCCGCTAAAAGGCTCAAAGGTTTGGAACCCTAGGGAGCCTCACACTATAAATAAAGGCCTTAGGGGACACTCCAAGGCATCCCCACAACCCGAGAGGTGCCGCCACCTTCAAGGAACCCTCCCCTTCCCTCTTTGTCGAATTCCAGTAACCCTCCAAGGGTCTTCCACTGCCAATATGATTTGTGTTTTTCTATGTAAATCCCAACAAGCTTGTGAGCCAGGGAATGAAGAAGATCTGAGCAAGCTCGTGAGTCAATGAATTGACAAGATTGGGGCAAGCTCGTGAGTCGACGAATGGGCAAGATCGGGGCAAGCTAGTGAGCCAAGGAATGGACAAGATCGGGGCAAGCCAGTGAGTCAGGTTCTTCGGGGCAAGCCTAGAGACCTTTTGTGTTTATGTGTTATGGAATGGATCGTGTGGTATTTGGGGAACTCACTAAGCTTTGTGCTTACTCATTCACCCTTACTGCTTTCAGGTAATTGCTGGCTTTAGCTTGGAGCACGGCGTGACTCTACCGCAGCTAAGCTATTGAAAATTAAGTTTTCCGCTGAATAATGCTGTAAACGTTTTGATAAATACAATCTCTAATGTTTAAATACGAGTTTTAAATTAAACAGTTTTTAATTGCTGACCCGTTTTATGTATTGGACTGTTTTTAAAAGAAAATTTTTATTACTGGATTTGGGACGTTACAAGTTGCTATCAGAGCCTTAGTTTGAGGGATTTGGATGAACAGCAATGTGAATCCAAGGATTGGGATGAACATGACTAGGATTTCACAAACTCAAACTGAGGCTGTGAGGATTTTCTAAAATGATTTTTCAAAGGAAAAAACTGTTTCTAAATAAATTCTAAGAGTTATGTAGAGTAACATGTGGAAGATTCCCTTGCATGTTCTTGTTTGATTGTTGCTTGGGAGTTTGAAACATAGTATGAATACCTGAGTTAAGCTTTTAAACCGATAAATGGATTTTGAAAAGGATGAGATGCGATGCGTACAGTCGGTCAGAGCTCAATTAAGTGGTTAATTCCCAAAACATCCATGACTTTATGTGTTGATGATATGATGATGATGTGATATATGCTAGAAATAGGCTAAGGATCCACTCAGGAAATCGCATGATAGAATTGGGCTGGATCATAGGGATGCCTTTTGCCTAGTTTGCTGCTTACTGTGTATTACTTGCTATGTGCTGCTTTTGTGTGCCTTTTGGACCTATGCTTGTATTGTTAAGAAGTTAAGGGAATGCTTTAGGATTGTATGTAAGGTAGGGAAATCTATTTGACTGTCTATCTGTTCTTATTGCATAAAATTACCTGTTCACGAGACGACCTGGCGGTATGTGTAAAGTTCTTGTGGTGCGGATGATATGTGGAATTCCTAGGTAGATTAGGAAGAGTGTTAGGCACTTCAGTGCAGGGTGGTTTGGATGATATATGAATGCCCTTTAGAAGGGAGTGAGGCAACTTAGACAACCGGGACAATCTTCAGAACAAGTATGAATAGGTGTGGAAGGTAGTACTGTGTGTTACTTGCTATGTGCTGCTTTTGTGTGCCTTTTGGACCTATGCTTGTATTGTTAAGAAGTTAAGGGAATGCTTTAGGATTGTATGTAAGGTAGGGACATCTATTCGACTGTCTATCTATTCTTATTGCATAAAATTACGTGTTCACGAGACGACCTAGCAATATGAGTAAAGTTCTTGTGGTGCGGATGAGATGTGGATTTCCTAGGTAGATTAGGAAGAGTGTTAGGCACTTCAGTGCAGGGTGGTTTGGATGATATCTTAATGCCCTTTAGAGGGGAGTGAGGCAACTTAGAGAACGGGGACAATCTTCGGAACAAGTATGAATAGGTGTGGAAGGTAGTACAAGGGCCCGTACTATTGGAAGCATAGGATTCATACCTGGAATGAAGGGAGACCCGATGAACCTAAGGTGTCTGTAGAGGAGGCAATCGTGTAGACGATGTGGTTAGGCGAGTGTGTAGCTCGTTCTTGTCGGATTTCTGAATAACGAAGGCTGATCTAAGGGAAATGATTTAGGACTCGGGTCGAGTTCATGAGGTCGGATTGGGCTTGAGATGAGTAATGAGGATGTTCGAGATTTGGTCGCTGCGGAGGTGACTAGGGTTGTGTTCAAGATGCTCCCTCCGGTGATTGATTTGGTTAAGTCGGAGATGTTGGTGATGTTTGAGGAGCGGTTCGCCGCGAAGGAGGAAGCGGTGATAGCTCGGTGCCAGGGTATGATGAGAAAGGAGATCAGCGGGTTTATGGCCGCTGCTCGACGACAGACTTTTGCTGAGATGGAGACTGCTGCGGCATCGAGGGAGATCGTGTTCGATGCTCAGGTAGGGAAGAAGAGGGAGAATCATGATCTAGGGTAGTCATCACAGAAGAAGTTTCGAGCTGCAGTTTCAGATAGAGTGGAGGACCCTTACTACCGGGATGGTAAGCTGGAGGGAGGTTTTGTGTTTCATACAATCAGTTTGGCCACGTCAGGGCAAGTTATCCGGGATTGTCTAAGGATGCTGGTCAGGATTCGGGTTTGGTTGTCCCGAAGTGCAAGTGTGTTCGTCAGGTGAAGATGAATGACTCGGAATTGGAAGATGAGGCTTAGCAGTTGAATGTGGAGGTGGAATCTCGTAAGTCGTCGTCGATACGTTTTCGCGATTCTTCTTTGATCGTTTTTCTGTATAGTTTCCTTGGTTTTGGTTCTATGTATGCGGGTGAAGGCATGTGGTTTGTCAGTAAATAAAGAGTGGACTTCCAGTGGAACGGCAGTGGCTGTTCGGTCAGCTGTTAGTGGGTTCGAACCCTAAGTGGGGGAGAACTGTGGGAGTAAAGAAGGAAGAATTGTGTCAGTGCGTTCGTCGGGCTATGAGCGTTTTGTTAGGATCTTCTGTTCTGTAGTTCGTCAGGAGTAACCTTCGTGGCCGGTGGTGGGTTAAGCGGGGTCGGCGGGGACAGTTCGCGGTACTAAGATAAGGATGTTCTCTATGCAATTGCGAGTGCCGGGTAGCTAGTGCAGAGTAAGTGGAAGTTCGTTCAGGTCGGATGTGGTATGGACCTTTGACCGGGTCTCACGTCTCCGTACGCAGCAGAAGCGAGAGTGTGGGAGCTTCGTCGTCATCTGTTCGAGGGTTCTTGGGAGTTCAATGTCTCGTAGTTGGAGAGTTCAGTCGAGTTCCGTGGGGTCGTTTATGGAAGACAATTGACTGTGTGATCTGCAGAAGATACCGAGGGTCTGTGACAAATTCAAAAGTTGTTATGTGTAATAAGAAGATTGCATCAGCGGTTGAGTCGATTGGAAGTTTAAAGGTGTTGCGCTCCAGATTGGGTTTTCATTGTCAAGGTGGTTGGGTAGCTTCTCTGGGAAGTTTTTCCCGCTGGATAGTGATTGCGACTATGCATCATGATTGCTTGATGGAGATTCAAGTATTGGAACAACCCGCACCTAGAGATTACTTCATTGATTTAGTCACAAGTAATCTAGGATGATAATATCTCTTATTCTTCAAACCGAGATACATGGGGGATCTTCCTGTGATTCTGTCATACATCGTCTACCCAAACGCTATTCGTAACTGGTAGTTATAACGGGTATGTTCGGGTATGACATGATGAAATAGACAGAGACTATGTAGTCAAAGTTTATCTATTCCTTCTGCCTAAAAAGGGGAAGCGATATCTGTGGGGCCCTCCATGATTTGATGCTAACACTAAGGGCTTGGCAAAGCCCTGACCAAATTGATATGTTCAATTGGTGGTCTGAATAGGTCATCATAAATCTCCATCGAGAAACAAACTTTGAATTGACGGATCTGACTATTTCCATGAGCCAAGTTCATATCGATATCATGAGAACAGAGGAAGAGAGATCACTTATCTAGGAGTTGTTTCTTTTCATTGATCAGAGTTCGGCTGTTGCATTGGATGGCACACTTTACTCTCTTCAGAATGTGTTCAAGTTGACAACTTGGGTTTCCCTCAGAACCCAGAAAAATAGACATAGTCAAAATAAAGGAAAGGTTATATAGTTAATTAATTTATTGAGAATAAATTAATTAGTAACTAAAAGAATAATTGCAATTAAATTGGTAAATTAGTCTAGGATTAATTTGGAACCAATTAAAGGGGTTGGATTGTTATTGATTAAAGTTATAATCAATAGAACAATTCCAGGAGGTGCGGCTGCCAAGAGGCTCCATAGTTTGGAAACCCTAGGAGCCTTGTACAATAAATAGAGGCCTTGGGTAACACCCAAAGGCATCCCAAAACCCTTGAGTGTGCCGCTAACCCTCCCCCCTTCCTCCCTTCTGCAAAATCTTTTCCCTCTCTAGGGTTAGAGATCTTTGGTCTTGATCTGTCTGGTTTTCTGGTTAGCCCTAGGTACAACCCAATTGAGGGATTCGCATATTGGATCCTAACCATCCTACAATCGTGGCCTTGACTAGATCTCAAAGGCAACGACTTCTTGAGGTACATTCTGTTATGTTTAAGTTGGTATGATTTGCTATGAACTGATATGATCCTGAATGTGTTTGATATGTTTTCTTCCGCTGCATATGAGTTTTTGTGCTTTTGATCAAATCCCAACAATTTCCTAAGCCAGGCTTTTAAACCTTCAAGGGTTGGGATATCGTTTCCTATAAGGAGTATGTCATCCACATACAAGATTAGTGTTATTGGTCATTCGAGAAGATTGTCATAGAATATTATTTACGTGTTTCTTTACTCGCTTCCTATGCCACGTCATCAATTCTGATCTTTGAGAGAGAGATTGTTGGGTGCAAAGCTCTACATGTTTATGACTTTTTGGCATTAGGAAGGCCCAATTATGTTTGTGGGCTTGTGCATTGGGCTTATTTGTTTTCTAGACTATAAATTGTGTTTTATTCATTATTTGTAGTTAATGATTCTAAAGGGAGCATAGTGATATCATAGAGAGAGAAAAAATCATATTGTAAAACACGTTCACGTTATAAAACCATTGATTAATCGAATCATTCGGCACATTGGATCCTGATTGGTGTTCGTTCTTATTCCGCATTTTGTCAAATCTTCACTCAACAATTGGTATCAGAGCCTAACCTTGAAGATTTAACAGATTATTTCAAGGATCAGTTCCTGATTTGACAACCCACTACATCATCAATCAGAATTCAAATTTCAGATCTGGATCTTCAGTTTTTGTGAGTTTTTTTGATATGAAATCAATATTTTTCTTAGTTCTTCATCTTTGATCTGTTTTTGCTCATCAATGTTGGTTCAAATCTCGGTTTTATCATTGAAATTTCGTTCAGATCTGGAAATCATATCAGATCTACTTTCTCTCTCTAAAAACCCACTTCAGATCCATGTTCTCTCTCTAGTTTTATTATTGTTTGTTGTTTAGAATGAAAATGGAAGCCACAAATTCGAATATATGGATAGTTTTTGTTGATAATCTCAAATATAGAGTAACATTTGAACAATTTGTGGGTCTTGTGTTAAGAAATCAGAAAATTACAAATGTAACTCTTATTTCTGATGGAGAGAAAGATACATATGGAAGACTTGTTTTTCATCACTTGAAACATGATTTACACAAACATTTGTTCTCACAAATGTTAAAGGTTTTAAGAGAAATCGACAGTAAACATGGGTTAGAAAATCGAAAATCAGTAGAAAAGTATGTTTCTCTTGTTGAAGATGCAAATGGCCTTCTTGTTCCTCAAGACTTTGAAGATGATGTTCTTCATCTTCATGTTTCTTGAAAATCTGATGAACACTTCAGATCAATACTTGTTCCCCAACCTGAAAAGAAAGATGCAAAGGTTAAGGGGAGTTGGATTTAAAAGGAGAGTGTTTGGTAAAAGTGTTATTTGTTGCAAAATCTTTAAAGAGAATGAAATCTGAATCTGTTGATTCTTTGGTTTCAAATGACATGTTTCAAGGTATGAAACCTTATAGAAAACCATTTTAGTTGAAAATCGAAGCAATCAAATCCGAAGGGTTTATAATCTGAAGGTTTCTAATAAGCTTCACAAAGATGAACAAAGTTCTTGTTTCAGATCTTGTGTTTATAAGTTCAAAAAGAAGAAAAAAGAATAAGAAAAAGTCAAAAACGAAAATGATGTGGGTTCCCAAAGAGAAATGTTATGATGTTGTTTCTTCAAAATCAGAAGTGAAATTTGTTGGAAACTCTTATGTGGCTAAAAGAAAATATTCAGAAGCTTTTGTTCAAAGAATGAGTTCTTTGGTGCATTGGGGTTGGTATAATGAAAGATTTGAAGATTTTTTGGTACCAACTAAAAGACCAAGAAAAATTGATGGTTGTTCTTCAGCTCTTCAAAATGGAGTTTATAAGAAATTTGGTTCAAAAGATTTAAAGTTGGTTTGGGTTCCCAAAATGACTTGTTAAATTTGAAATGTGAAGAGATATAAATCGTGAAGGTCATGTTTTACGCTATCTATGTGCTGTCACACTCATATTTCTCTCAGTACATGGAATGAAAAAGAAAGAGTAAATTACAGAAACAATCCCTAAAGTTTCCCAAAACTAACATAGCGTGCCCAACTATCCAATTTTTACTTCGTCAGTCCCTTTCGTTTCTTTATTACAACAGATTGGTCCCTATGCTTGTTTCCATCGTTAACCTTCCGTCAAACCCGTCCCATTAGCCCTTCACGTGGGGGTATTTTGGTCCATTTGCGTTTTAGTTTTGCAGGTGATGATTTACCGCCATTAATGACAGTCTCATCATCAACCACCTGAAGATTTCCTCGAATCGTGTTATATACACAGACTCTTCACCATTGTAGCTTCATAACCCTAACAACAGTTACAAGACGGAGAGAAAAAATGTGGGTGGTGCGAGTAACTGAGGAAGACGACACAGCGATGAACGCTTACGGTAAGCTTCAAGGTTTAAACTTTAAGCTTGATTTCTCCACTTGTCTTACACACTGATGGTTTACATATCGCAGACGATATCAACAAGCTCTTCACCGTCAAACTCCACTACTGTGGATCATTTCAAATGACACCAAGTTTACAGTATTGTAATGGCAATATAAGGTATGTGGATAATGTAGATGTCACTCGGTTAAACCAGGATGAAATGTTATCGATTTTAAGGGTTTTGTGTTGCGATATACATGAACATGTCTACATACACTACCTGCTACCAGGGATTAGCTTAGAAAAAGGGTTGATTCCGTTAGATTGCCCGGCCGATTACAAAGCCCTTGAAAACTATGTCGTTATTGTCGGAGAAATAAGCTTCTTCGTCGAACACGGTGTATCAAAAGTAAACAACCACGGTAAGTCGCAAATCCCAAACTATTTGGCGGAAGACGGGTTTCTTATATCTCCTGAACTAAGGAGGATTCAAAAGACTCCGTCATTTAGGGCTTCTTGTAGTAGCAGTTGACATTCGATTTGAACGAACCGTTCCAGGGAGATGAAGTTCAACGTAATTTGGTTGGACCTTCTTTGGAAATGGTGCTGTATGAACCGAGACCAAGGGCAGGGGAGGCATTGAATGTGGTCCATTTGGACAAACCTCTTTGGGAAGTTGATAGTTTGAATGCATTTGAAGCTGATTTTTACGACCCTATCTTCAGCTTCAACCTAGACGACGCAAGGTATCAATGGGAGGTAAGCACTAACCCTTTTCCAAATCTGTCAGTGCTAACAGATAATGTTTGGTATGATTCAATGCGATAAACCAATGAAAACCTCGAAGAAACCAATACCTTCGTCACACAATTCACGGAAGAACATGCTGCCCGATCAAATAGTGGCCCTGATAACGACAGTGACGACCGAAGCAGTGTCCACCTAGAAGAAGAAGATAGACTTGCTAATGACGGAGAGGACAACGAAGTTATAAGTAGTGTTATGGATTCTCCTGTGCAAGAGGAAGCCGGTGCATGCATTGAAGACGAGGAGATGTTAGTTATAAATAGCGACCAATTCAACTGTTATGATCCTGACGTAAGTGAAAGGGAAAAGTTTTTAAATTCAATGGATATTGAGGTGGACCACGCAGATGAGAGCAACAATGAAGTGGATTTTAAGGTTGGTGAGTACTTTCCTGAAAAGAATGTTGTCAAAGAAGCAATACAAAATTTGTCTGTATTCACACACAGACAACTACGCATGGTAAAAAATGACGGGGTAAGGATTCGTGCAAAATGTCTTGGTGATGTTCCTGGTGGGGCAAACTTTGGTAGGAGACCAGTCATTCAGGTAATAGTGAGATAGATTGCCCTTGGACATTGCACGTGTCTCAAACAAAAGAGGATGACAGGTGGAGGGTAAAAACCTATTACCCGGTCCACACTTGTTTGCGCAGTAGAGAAATTAAATCCTGTACGCAAGGGTATATTGCAAACAAAAACATACAGCAACTTCAGGGAAACCCAAAAATACCCATATCTGCCCTAAGAGAGGAACTGCAACAAACGTATAAGCTGAATTTGAGTTTTATGAAAGTACATCGTGCAAAGGAAATAGCGAAGAGCAGGATAAGGGGAGACTACGAGAAGCAGTACAAAATGCTAAGAGATTATGCAATGGAACTCCAATTAAGGAATCCAGGTATGACAATTCAAATTGGTGTTGAATCCGCTCCTGTTTACTCTGATGATACACGAACCTTCAAACGTATCTACATCTGTCTGGGACCCTTATAGGAGGGGTTCAAATTAGGTCAACGAGAAATATTAGGTCTTGATGGGGCTTTCATGAAGGGACCATATCCAGGTCAAATTCTGAGTGCAGTTGGTTTAGATAGTAACAACGGAATCTACCATGTCGCATACGCCATAGTTGAAGCTGAAAACAAGTTGTCATGGGCCTGGTTTTTAAGCAATTTAGGAAGAGATCTTGACATTGATGAATGATTGAACTTCACTTTCATAAGTGATCGTCAAAAGGTACTTCCAAATTTGTATGAATTTATATTTGAATGTTCTATACTGTTACATCTTATTACATGACATTTACTTGTTAATAATTAGGGTTTGGTACCAGCACTAGCTAGAATATTCCCAGCTGCTGAGCATCGGTTTTGTGTTCGTCATATTCATGAGAATATGAAACTCCATTGGAAGGGAAAACCAATAAAGGATATACTTTGGAAAAGTGCAAGAGCAGCTACAGTCCCCCATTTCAACGCAGCAATGCAGGAACTGAAGAGTATCAACAAAGAGGCTTTCGAATGGCTGAACAAAATCCCAACTAAACATTGGAGTAGGAGTGCTTTTTCGGGTAAGAATATGATGTTATTTTGTTAATATGATTATCAAATTAAGTCAGTAATCTTGTTACTCAACTTAGATGCACTTTTGACTAAAATTTATATCTTATGTAGGTCGTTGTCGAAGATATGCTTTTGAATAATGTTTGTGAAGTGTTTAACTCAAAAATCGTGGAGGGAAGGGACAGACCCATCATCTCATGTTTGGAGTATATCCGGGAATACTTGATGAAAAAAATTGTGACTGTGCAAAAGCATATTGCCAGAAGTGAAGGATTGTTAACCCCAACTGCTCAATCATTGATGGATAAAGTAAAGGAAGATGCATCGAAGTGTAGAAGTATTTTTAATGGAAATGATAAGTATCAAGTGTCAACCGAGTTTGGTGAACAGTTTGTTGTTGATTTAACCAAAAAAGTATGCACTTGTCGCAGATGGGAATTAACTAGGATACCTTGCAAACATGCGGTTGCTGCCTTGTGGGACAAGGCATCATATGGTGAAAAAGTCCCAATGTGAAAGGAGATGGTGCATCCCTGCTATAGGTTGAAAACCTGGAAGAGTATGTACAAGTGTACCATTGAACCAATCAACGGACCTGATATGTGGCCAAAATCGGATTACCCAACCACGTTGGTGCACCTAAAGCATCAAATTCAGGTATGGTATTATATAATTCATTATAATGGTATAACATTTAAGGTGAATAAACTGTAAATTGAGATTTCAAGTGATATTACAGGTGGGACGACCTACAATTAAGAGAAGGAGGGGACCGGATGAATCCACATCTCAAGGGAGTCAAAAGAAAAAGGGCCCATTCAAACTGTCCAAAAAATATGTTACGGTGACATGTGGCAAATGTAACAATCCTGGTCACAATGCGAGGTCTTGCAAGAATCAAAGTGGGAATGGAAAATGGGTCAGTGAGAAGTGATGAACATTTGAAGAAAGGAAAACTGAAGATGGTAATATGGTTGCTGGTTGTGGTGGTTGTGTGTCATTTTATATTGTACGTTAGACAATATTTTAATATTTGTTTCCTTACTATGTTATCGTTTGAGACACTTTGTTAATCGTATTTGTATGTGACTAACACTATGATATGTGTTAGATGTGAGACATCCTAACATCCCTTAAACACAAAACACCATGTCTACCATTCGATACATATTAAAAAAACCAAAATCAACATCCTAACATCCCTTAAACACAAAACACCATTTACCAAAACCAGTTCTACATCCCCATCTTAACACTTATTTATGAAACCCTAAAAAAGTAGAACGACTTTCCAAACCTGCTACGCATGATGACCATCAGATTCGATGTGCTTCAACTTTTCTTTGTGTCCTTCAATCTCCTCAGCTAGCAACTTATGGATCTCGTTAGCAAGGTCCCAAATCTTACCAGCAACCACCTTACTGTCACCGATCGCCTTGTTAGCCTCCAAGTAGTTGATGTACTTCGGCCGGCCATCCAAAGCTTCCTCCATTGCATTCTTCTCATTGTGGTCTTCTACAAGCTTCTAATCTAACTGTCGAATGAATTTTTGGTTTTCCTCTGCCATCTTGATCAACGATTGTAGCATAACTTCCAAAGCCTTTGCGTTCATTTTGTTTACTGACGAGTTGCCTTTGAGAACCAAATGTGTGTTACTTATACTACAACGACATCTAGAACCATCATTAGGGTGTGGTGGATTTGACCGGTGATTAGAGGCCCATTAAATGCACGTGTAGTTGAAAAGACGGATTCGTATCCGTAATCATTTATTACACCTAATGTTGGACTGCGAGTTAGGAATAAAACTACTAGGACTTTAATGGTAATTTACCATTTTATTTGTTATAAACTTAAAGATATAGCACGATTTGTTACAAACCACAATGTTACTGAAACACATTGTGTATTTGATGTTTTTCATAATAATAGTTTCAGGTGACTCGAAATTATATTGATTCATTAAGATTACATTGCTTCATGATGATTACAAAACGGATCAAACATCATAATCTACTAGAAATGTTAAGTACTATAATTTTATCGGAAATATTGACTAACCCCATAAACTTAAACATCAAACAACCCCAAAATATGATGTTCTAATAGCCCCGTACAATAACAGTTACCAGAAATTCTTAAAACCAACTAACTATTCAAACGTAATAAACATGACGAAGATGATGAAGAACATCCAAGACACAACCAGAACCATCTTGTACCTTTGAGCTACCCTGAGTTCACCTTGAAGTCGACCTATTTCTTCAAGATGCAACCGCCTCGCTTGTAACAAACCTGGAATGATCAATACGGATCTACGACACATCGGAGGGTCCGACCAACCCACAAACCCATATTGGCTGCACCTCCAAAATCGCCTTCCTGGGTTAAGATTTGTCCACGACGTACAAAAAGTCGCTAGCCTTCCACATATGCAACGAACCATACCTGCTTCGCCGAATCTATGAATTCTACCGCACCAAATGTGACTCGAGAGTGTGTTTGACATTTGGAGTTCATGAGATTTTTTCCCGCTTATATTAACATCCGACACGCACAAATGCAAAAGTACAAAAATACCCTCACTTAAAGTTCTACTTTGGATGGTTTGACGGAAGGTTAACGATGGAAACGAGCATAGGGACCAATCTGTCGTAATAAGGACACGAAAGGGACTGACGAAGTGAAAAATGGATAGTTGGGCACCCTATGTTAGTTTTAGAAAATTTTAGGGATTGTTTCTGTAATTTACTCAAAAAGAAATAAATGTTCATTTATTACACTCGCGTATGGTACATACAGCTGAACAATTCTACACGCAACATAGTACTTCTTCTTTATTGGGAATAGAAAAAGGAATATGATGTGATGCAGCGTCTCCTGTCACTCTCACAGCTTTGCAACAGTTGATCTAGTTGTCTCTACTTTCTCTTTCTTCGTATAACAAGTCAAAATGAACACGAAGAAAAGGTCACCACTGTATCTCTTTTTTTTGAACGGCAAATCTATCCTACTCCTACTCCTAAACTACTCCTTGTTATGTTAGTGTCAGGGTTTAAACCTATGACCTCCTTGTTAGCCAAGTGGGCTAGCCCAACTTGTTTCACCACTGTATCTCTCAAAAGTAAAATTTGGAACCCGTAAGTGGTTGCAATCTGATGAGCACAATCAAAGAAATGAAGCTGAACAGAAAAATATAATCTTTATCGGATAACAGACTTACCTTCGGACGGTTGTAATCTTGCCGATGGGAATCTGTTGGTAGTGAATCAATAACCTTGGTTGGTTGCAATGAATGGAACAAAGGTGAAAACAGAATTGGAGGAGTAATTAACAACCTATAAATGAGAATTAGATACCTTCAGAATGATTGGGACTGTTTGCTGATTGAATTGAAGTGTGGGTTGTAATCACAGACTGCCTTCGGAACCTTGTATTGATCCAATACTACCTATGGATGATGTCAATCGGTCGAAGGGCTACATGACATCGGAGATGAAATATTTAAAAAGGGAAGTCATCACTGATCGGGGAAAAAGGAATGAAATCGGAGTTGATGAAAATCTTTATATGTGAAGGCTGTTTGCCTTCGTATCACTACATTCATATGCTTGAAATCTCAACGGAGAAGAATAAAGGGCTGTTGATCGTAAAAATGAAAACGAAGGCTATGTTGTCATTGGATGGTAGTGTAAACAGGTGAACATGAAGGGTGTTTTACCTTCGTTACGAAGCCATCCATGGCCGCCGTCGTAGTTGTGGTTTGAACGGAAAAGTTAACACCGAAGGGAGTTATACCTTCGGTCGTTCTTGATCTAAAAGAGGGTCCACTGCCTTCGCCGGGGATGGTAACAAACGGAAACTACGAAGGGTTGAAATCGTTCGGAACTGATGCGACGGAGAAGATGAAGGCTCTGAAGGGTAGGGATGATTGGTTGATCGGAGATGGTTGATTGACTTGCCGGAAAAGGAAATAGAAGCAGACGGAGACGACGACCATCGACTCAAACATTAAAACAGACGAGAAGGATGGTGATGATGAGATCAGTTGCGAAGGTCTTCGGTATCAAAATTGGTCAGAGACCCACCGATAAAAATGCAACTTGGAAGCAATCGTAGATGATGGTGGGAGAATTTGAAACGAACAGAGAAGAAGGTGATGATGTTGATTCGAAAGGAACAGTCGGAGTGAAACGATGAAGACGAGGGGCATCTTGACTTTTTTGGTCAACAAAAGAACTACAAATCGGAACCTAGTTTCATGTGTTTCAAAGTTGTACCCATATTCCCATATCCCTTCGGACTCCACCAGCCCAACAAAATTTGAAACCCACAAACCACTTTACCCATCAGCCCACACGCGATCCCTTGGCGCAACATCCTTTCCAAACCTATTTCAGCCCAAACACATTTAAAATCCATTTAACCCATTTCAACCAACCCGAACCCAAAAACACACCCAAAACCCAATATTCTAAACCCATTAACACAAACAAATTCAGCCCAAATTTATACAAAAATCAAAAACCATAAACATCAAAACGAAGCCGGAGTATTTGTCAAGAGGGTGTATTTTGCATTGTTCTTCGGATCGAGCACGTCTCATGACCATGCGGTTTTATGATCTCGTTGATCATAAAAAGTGGGAGATTGTTATTGGTCACTCGAGAAGATTGTCAAAGAAGATTATTTGCGCATTTCTTGACTCGCTTCCTATGCCACGTCATCCATTCCGATCTTTGAGAGGGAGATTATTGGGTGCAAAGCTCTACATGTTTATGACTTTTTGGCATTAGCAAGGCTCAATTATGTTTGTGGGCTTGTGCATTGGACTTATTTGTTTTCTAGACTATAAATAGTGTTTTATTCATTATTTGTAGTTAATTATTCTAAAGGGAGCATAGTGATATCATAGAGAGAGAGAGAAACAATCATATTGTAAAACACATTCATGTTGTAAAACCATTGATTAATCGAATCATTCGGCACATTGGATCATGATTGGTGTTCGTTATTATTCCGCATTTTGTCAAATCTTCACTCAACAACTAGAAAGACTAAAACGATCGCACTGGCTTTGACATATACGAAGGACTCATCTTCACTTCTAGAAAATCCAAACTCTTTGACCATTTCATGGAAGCAAAGATTCTAGCTACGAGATGCCTGTTTAAGTCCATAGATGGACTTCTCAATCTTGCACACCTTATTAGGATACTTGGCATGCTCAAAACCTTCTTGCTGTGTCATGAACACATCTTCAGAAAGTTTTCCATTGAGGAAAGCCGTTTTGACATCCATGTGCCACATCTCATAATCATAGAAGGCGGCTATGGCAAGCATTATCCTAATAGATTTGATCTTAGCTACTGGTGAAAATGTTTCATCTTAATCAATTCCTTGGGTTTGAGTATAGCCTTTTGCAACCAACCTAGTTTTGAACGTGTGGACATTCCAATCTATATTGTTCTTCTTCTTGAAGATCCATTTGTAACCCGCTGTCTTTCGAACAGGTGTATGATCAACCATATTCCAAACTTGGTTATCATACATGGACTGAATCTCGCTATCCATTGCCTCTTTCTATTTGGTAACCTGCCGTCGCTTCCTTATAGTTAGCTACCTATTCCAAATTTAACAGTGTTTTATGACTGATAAATGTGTCCCCTTCCACAGTAATATGGAAACCATAGAACTCGGGAGGCATGCTAACTCTACTAGATATGCGAAGAGGCAATGAATTGCCAACTGGCACAACAGGCGTTTCAGCCTCAGGTTGAGTGCTCGTGTCAACTATAGGTTCCTCATTGGTTGACTTGTGAATCTCTTCAAGATCAATTGTGCTCCCACTGTCCTATTACATATAAGCTCTCTCTCTCTCTCTCTCTCTCGAATGACACCACTTCGAGCAACAAACACCACGTTTTCACTGGGTGTAAAACAAATATCCAAAGGACTTCTGTGGGTAGCCAATAAACAGACAAACGAAAACCTCACAACCCCAGACCTTGAAATGTGCGAGTAAAGGACGCTTTCCACTCCATATTTCATGAGGTGTCTTAGAAACCTTCTTAGTTAGTACAAGGTTTAGGACGCTTTCCAGACCTTGATAAGTGCGAGTGAAGGAAGTTTTCGGCTCTGTATTTCATGAACTTTTTAAGGAATATCCCTAGAAACTTCTTGGAAGAGAAGCCCGACTCATCATGGAATGAACCATGTCTAACAAGGTTCGATTTCTCCTTTCAGCAATACCATTAAGCTAAGGTGTTCTAAGAGGAGACAATTGTGAAACTATTCCACATTCCTTTAGATAGTCGTTGAACTCGATACTAAGATACTCTCCTCCCCTGTCAGAGTGGAGTATCTTTATCTTCTTGCTGAATTGATTATCTACTTCATGTTGGAACTCTTTGAACTTTTCAAAAGTGTCCGACTTATGTTTAATCAAATAAACATAACCGTATCTACTGAAATCATCAATAAATGTTACGTAGTAGCGAGTGAAAATTTGCATCCCTTTTAGCGGATCTAAAGGGTCTACACACATCCGTGTGGATTATATCCAACTGTCCTTCACCTCTCTCAAAAGTCCCTGAGAAGGGTGATTTTATCATCTTGCCCAATAGACAAGATTTGCATACATCATCTGATTTTAAGTCAAATGATTCCAAGACTCCATCCCTTTGGAGTTTGGCGATGCGTTTCTTGTTTTTGTGCCCAAGACGACAATGCTACAAGCATGCTTTGTATAAATCATTAGAAGAATCAATGTTTAATATTACATTACTCAAATTATTCACACACACAACAGTCTCGTACACACCATTACGAGGATAAGCTTTGTATATAAAAGAATCATCTTTATAAACCAAAATATCACCATTATTATTATCAAATAAATAATTGTATCCTTGTCTAAATAAGGCTTGAAAAGAAATTATGTTTCTAGACATTTCAAAAGAATAACAGCAATCTAATAAATCTATCGTATCTCCACTATCAAGCAAGAGTTCATAAATCCTGATCCTTGTAACAGGCGCGATGCGTCTATTTCCCATGATCAAGTTCAGCTCTCCTCGCTTCAGCTCCTTACTTTCCCTTAGGCCCTGCATACCAGAGAAAATGTGAAAGCCACATCCTGTATCAAGGAGCCACGAATTAGAAGTATCAGTGTCACTAAATTGGATCATATGCATACCTAAGGTGGAGCCAAACACCTTGAATTTACCATCTTTTATGTCATGCAGGTACTTTGGGCAGCTTCGTTTCCAATGGTCGTTTTAAGTGCATAAAAAGCAAGTGGCCTCTTTCGTATCACTGGTTAGAGGAATCTCATACTCAGCTTTTCTCTTTGACCCATGAGTAGACTCTCCAGTATGGGCTTTCCCTTTCCAACTGGCTTGAGAAGAAGCCTTTCTTTTTTTCCCTTACCATGTCGAATGGCCATGATGGGAACAATAGAGGCATTAGAGCTTTGAGACTTTTTCATGCTCGCCTCAGCTGTCTGCAGCAAACCGATGCATCAACACGGTCTCTGTGTTGTTCAAATGATAGGTCGGGATGAACTAATCATAACAACTAGGGAGATCCACAACGAGTTCTTTGTCAAAGTTCACATTGAGTTTCTTGAGTCTTTCAAAGTACCATTGCATCTTCTGCACATGGGCACACACAGACTCACACTCTTTCATTCTACACGTCATCAGGGTTTTGACGATCTCACAGCGCTCCTGCCTTGCCCTCTTGTGAAATATTTCAGCAAGTTGCAAGTTCATTTCAACCGGCCAACTATCCTCAAAGGACTTTTGGAACTCCAGGGAAATGGTCACTATCATGATGAACGACACTTGGTTATCGAGAACATACTCCTTGCCCTCAAAACGAATTGTGATCATTAGATTCTGCATCTAGTCCATATAGTTTGCATTGGTCAGTTTTTCCTTTGAGAGGATCGAGAGTAGCGTGAAGTTAGAGTTGGTGGGTGGTGGTGGAGGACGAGGAGGGAGATCACCATTGTTCGCAGACATCAATGAGAGAAACAAGTTTTAGTTAGTTGACTTATTTATAATCCTTAAAATAATTACCCAATTTATGTTTAAGGCTAGGATCCATATTTTACTATCTATATAACTCTTATAATAGAGGCCATTCATGAATATGGATCAAGATAACTCAAATACTTGCACCATATTCATTTGAAACCTCCAAAACTTTTCAACTTATACTATTTAATGTTTTTGTTAATTGATATGTTATGTGCCTATATAAGAACACTATTTACACACTTGGTTACTCAAACATTCTTTTATTCTCTTTCAAGCATATTAGATCCATGACATGTGTATAATATGAGTGATAACATTTCAAGAACTATAATTTGCCGAAGCTATCAAGTTCTTATTGTTGCCCACATGTTTATGTGGAGGATCTTATTATAAATCTTACAAAGAATCAAACTCGATGACAATCATTTGATTTTGTATTAAACATGCATAAAGATTCATGGGTTGGGTTGCATGGCGCTTGGAAGGAAATTAGAGAAAGAAATCAAACGAGCTCAAAGGAGGATTCCGCGTGTATATCTATGATGAAATTGAAGCGAGTAGTTTAACTTCATTCTTTGTACATCTTTATTCTTTTTTCCTTTCTTTAATTTCAAGAAAATTTGTATGACTTGGAGCACATATATTTATGTTTTGAATATTGATAAGTCTCACTTCATGTTTTCATTATACAAGAATAACTTAGTAGGATTTTTTATTTTGTATTTTTTTTAAACAAACATATTACAATACACTCAACGTTTTTATTTTATGGAGTAGAAACACAAACAAAATATTCATATTGAAATGTCGTATTGTGTAATAAATAGCAATTGCAAAAAAAATTAATAATCATTTGTTTATTATATTTTTATATGTATTTTCATTGAAAATTTGTAGTTTCAATTTGATGTGAATAGTATATAATAATTACAAAACAAAATAAGAAGTTGAGGAAATGATATAAAAAGAAATGAATCATAAAAACAGTTGAGGAAATGTATAAAAGGTTGTTGATTTATTAAAAGTTAAAACAATAAGCTATGTTGCAAATTCCAAAAATTAAAGATATCATATTATTGATTTTATTGTCATATGAAATTCGAATGTAATATAATGTTAGAATTAGATTATCATATTATTTATAAAGTTGATTAATTACAATTTGAATATTTTAATCATACTTAATTAAGTCATAAATATCCATTAACTATCATAAGAAAGAAAGCCTCTTGAGTTGCATTATTAATTATAAATAATCATTAGTTAGAATTTGAAGAGTTTTAGTAATCTTACAAATACAAACATAAATAATCAGATTAAATATAATAACACATAGTCGTATATAATTGATTTTATGTAAATAATATAATCAATATTAGATGATTATAATTAAGTTTTTAACAGTGGGTTTTGAGGTTTTTGACGTAATATTTTAACAATATGGTTATTATAAAAATATTATATTTACAAAATGGTTGATTTATTAGAAATAAATTGTAATAAAAAAAATCAAAAAGAAAAATATCATATTATTATTTTTATTTAATTAAGAAACAATCATATATATATATATATATATATATATATATATATATATATATATATATATATATATATATATATATATATATATATATATATATATAAGAGATCATTTTCCTTCAACCATATTATTTGAAATTTACATAACTTTTCAAATACTTTTTAATAATGAGTACTAAATGGTCTATTTATGTAAGATACGTGTAAATAAAATGAAACATCTACCTACACGTTAGTCTTCTATAACTTTTGATGATATATGTGTTTTCAAAAAGATTGATTCTAATTTGACATTTCTTAATTATTATGGTTTTCTCCAAATTGTTGGACGTTTAAAACACTTCATTTTTATGTCTGTCATTATCATCTTTTAATGTTTAGACTATTGAATGTGTTTTTTTTTCAAAAATGTTAGATTCAATAAAAAGTTGCATATTTTCAATTAATATTTTTTACAAAATATAAATACAAATACACCAGAAAACCCAATAAAATCACTATAATATATAGAAAACCAGTAAATGTCTCATTTCCTATTTAATTTCTATAAGCTAAAAATATAAATATGTTTCACTTAAAACGTTATATTCAATGCAAAACTACATATTTTTCAATTAAACTCTGTTATAAAACTATAATACAAATATACGAAAAACAGAATAGAAATTTGCAAAAATACGTAAAAGAATTCATAAAACTACTAAATGAGTTTGTGTATTATTTTTTATCTATAAATTATAAAAAAAAAGTTTAGAATACGAGTAACACTTATAATTTCAAACTCAACACTCATACTTATATTTATAATCACAATAATATAATACATAAGAGCTTCTAAAATAAGAAACTAATATCATCGTATTTCACAAACGTTTTATTAAACTAAAGAAATTAATAAAATATATATTAGAGTTTAAACAATTTTGTTGTTAATGTTTTAACGGGAATAATCATGTTCGATGTCCGGGAGGAGATAAATATGAGTCATGCCTACCTTTTGAAGAAGAAAAAAAAGTATTTTTTTATACATGACTAAACTTAATTCAAATATTTAATTTTATTTAATTAACATAACATTGATTGGAAGTTAGAGAGTTTTGATGCTAAAATAAACTTTTAATGTAATTAACCGAATTTTATTAAATATGTTCTTTAGTACCATTAATCAATTTTCACCAATTAAATTGATTAAACCAGTGATTTTTTCATAAAAAACATTAGAATATAATTTTATAATTATTTCATACTAAATAAATGTACGAGAATAAATGTTATTTTAGTTAGGTTGAATGTAAATTACATATTTTAAATAAAAACTATAAAATATTGTAAATATACAAAAGGTTCCTTAATTAAGCTTCCATTTTATTAATAGTCGATATATGAAACCTTTTAGTTAAATAATAATTTTATCAAATGGTATATAATTACGTATATATAAAAAAATATAAATAATGGTTAACAACTATATTGATAGCTAACATTCAACTACTAGATTACAAAAACTTAAAAAATATATGATATTTTTATTTTTGTATTTATCAAATTAGGTTTCAGTAAGTCGGTTCAATATTTAAAGTGAAAAAATAACATAATTTATTCCTGCGCAACGCGCGGGTACTCGCCTAGTTTATTCTATGAAAAGGGATGTCGTAATCATAAGTAAACTTATTTTAGGTAGGCATACAATTTGCCAATTTCAATCACTATGAAATTCCTAGATCTTTTGAGATTCATTGTGTAAAAAATGGCATGTTAATGTTGGATATGCTATCTTCATTTTGTGGTTAGGATGTCGAGGACTACAAACAAGATTGTGAATTAACCATGCAAAACCGCATTGGCACATTCGTTCCATTTATAGTCTCAAGTTGACGTGCCGACAAACCACACACGCTCCATCAACAACCATAAACTTGAATTGCCACATCATCTTTCATTTACAGTCTCAAATTAATGTGTGGGTTATCCACACAGGCTCCATTAATAGACCACTAGAAAATGATGTGCGTTTTCATGGATTAGCATACATTTTCACATTTTTCTATTTATCTAAATGGGAATTTTGTTTGGATAATTGTTAAGATAGTACTTTTTAACTTGACATCAACTTTGTTTGGACCCATTCGGCAACTCCATTGGTCTACACTAACGGCGGTTAGCGAAAACGATGCTCATTCAACGGTCATTTTATAGTTCGTTTCCTTAAACCATCTTAGAGTGCTTAGAACGGATGAGCCTAGTCCTGATCCAAGTTGATGTATTAACTTTAGTTATACTTATAATATAAACTATTATATTTTGTATAAGGTATATTTTAAACTGTTAAAATTCACCAATTGTTTGATCATATTAATTCAATTAACCTATGTGTTCTGTTGGGTAAAAATATCGAAACTGATGACGCGGTATTTAATTTAATTATATGGCAGAATTAATGACATGCAGATTCAGACACGGACTGTTAATATATAAATACGTTTTGATTAGCCGTAATTAGGGAGACGAAAATACGCTTTAGGGTTTGAGTCGTTTTAGAGCTTATTCAAGTTGCTCGTTACGTTTTGTAATTAGGAGCACTATCTTTGTACTCAAACCTGATTAATCAATCATTCGGCACCATTATGATTCATATATTTTGTCGTTTATTGTTTGATTTTTCGTCATTATTGTTCAGTTCATCGGATTCGATCCTAACAAGTGGTATCAGAGCGGGTATTTTCCAGATCTGAAGAACTAGTACCAGATTCAGAGTTAAAGACGAATTATTTTCCAAATCTGTTCTTGTTTGTGATTCAGAAAGGTTAGTAGAAGAATAAATTCGAAAATTGATTTTTGTTTTTCGTTCCAGATCAGTTTTCTCTCTAGATCTATTTCATGATGTTGCTGAAGAATGTGTTCTTATTTCTGAAAACGATAAAGTAAGCTCCGAATCTGAGCTTGATTCCCCATCCGAAGACAAACGTGTTATTGTTGAGGGGGAGTCCGAAGTAAATGTTTACTCAGATGCAAAGATTGAGGGGGAGATCAGAGAATCCGAAGTTCATAGTGAATATGTTGAAGGGGAGTTAGAGAAGTCCGAATCTGGAGTCTCTATCTCTTATTCTCATCAAAAAATCACTAATCATCACACATCCGAACCTCAAGTCTCTGAAGTCAAAATATATCACTCATCAGTAAAAAGTTCAAAACTTAAAGTTTTATATGTTGGTGAACCTTCTAGACGAACTCCATATATTTCTTCAAGATCTACAGACCCTTTTGAAGGCATGACACCTTACCGAAAGCCCATCATACAAGATGATCAAAAGTACCAAACTCGTCACATTTGGGTACCAAAGGCTTATGGCAGTCAGATCAAGAAGAAATAAGAGTATTTTTGCTATAAAAGTCCGTATAAAAAGTCAAAGAAGTCGAAAAAGAAGAAAAAGAAACCAAAAACGAAAAAGGTATGGGTTCCTAAACAAAAATCTACTGAAGTTCCTAGCATTTCGAAAATCGTAGTTGAAAAAGTTCAAAGAAATTTCGTTCAAAGAAAATTTTCTGAAAAATATGTTCATATTAAGAAGAAGCAAAGGTATTTTTTCGGTTGGTACAATGAACTTTATGATAACTTTTTGGTTCCAACAAGATGTCCAAGAAGATCAGAAAATGGTGTTTCTTCATCTCTTCCAAGAAATTTTATAGAGAAAATAATGGCCACTTTTAAAAATGTCAAACTTGTTTGGGTTCCTAAAAGAAGTTCTTAAATAGCTGATGGGAGAGAGTGTGGGGAAAAAGACAAAATATGACAGCTGTTTTTAAAATGACGTGGCTTCTGTTCATTTTAACTCCAAATATGAAGAGGTGATGATTTTTGGTTCACAAACGTAAATTGATGTTATAAATTTGGTTATTCTTTATTAAATCCGAATTTTCACTGTTCATCCAAGCTACAGTAACCCTTCGGATTGATGCTGACTGCTACAGTAACTTCGGATAGATGTTGTCTTTCTCTCCTCTACTATGGTACTATTAAGTTGACAATGACAAGAACCCAAAAGCTACTGCACACTTCCTCTCTCTAAACAATGACACATGGATATTTTATTGTTTCTCTCTCATTGAAAAAGAATGCCTGAGACAGGTTTTTTTAGATTTGACTACACGTTTCCTATGCTCGTTTGATCAGATGAAACACATATTGGTTCTAGTTTAGTGTATTTCAAACTAAATTAGTTAGTATTTCTACCTTTGATGAGAATATGTCTGATTATATGTTATTAAAATATTCATATGGTACAAAAGCAACACCTATGCAACACAGCTACATCTATGAGCTGTCTCACTCTCTCTGGTCAAGGGAAAAGCACATGTCACTTTCTCTCTCTGAATTCTTGGAAGTTGGAACACGCAAAGCCTGCAACACGCCTAGTCTCTCTTTTACAGACACGCTTTGACTGCAAGAAAAGGATCGTTGGACAAAAACACGCATCCGCTGTCATAGAGTCTCTATTGTCCGGTCCATAGTCTGCTGCTTCTCTTTCTTTGCTGCAAAAGCCAACACGTCATTTGAAACTCATGGAAACAAACAGGAACCTAAAGCAACTACAATAACTTTCTTATGGCTGGTTAGTAATTTTAAACATTACATGGGGAGATGCTTCTTGTACGATATGTACTTCACATCTACGAGCTTGAATTCGGATCAGGTTCCAAAAAAATTGAAATCCGAATGCTCTTTATAAAATTAGTCCACTCCAATCGGAAGGTGAACTTTGATATTACCAACCCATTGACAAGTATATTTGGAATCAAAGTGGAAGATGAGAAAAGTGTAAAAGGAAAATTACCTTCGGATGAAGAAAGGAAACAAACGAAATCAATTACAGAGGATAATTTAGGATTTCAACTTACAAATGAACATGAGAACTGTTGTCGATTGTCGATTGTCGATTGATCCGAAGACCTTCGAATTGTATCTACCTTGATGCGATAAACTGATTCTGATCAGAAGATGGATTCAGGCGAAGGAAAAGTTATGTTTGGACGAAGGTATGTACACCTTCTGATAAGGCGATCTGTAGGTGGAGAAGTCCTTCTCTTTAGTTGCAAGAGACGATGGTGAATGTGACATCCGCCTAAAATGGATTCGGGTCAACCCAACCCAATTGGGAAATTTAATAAACCCTACTCAAGATTTACTTGACGTTAATAGGATCAAAACCTATACAATACGATATAAATTGACGTTAATAGCAAAATAGCATAGTATAACGTTATAACTATAATCAAATTAAATTATGATACCATATTAAAATCAAATCAAAGTATGATACTCTAATTAAATTAAAAGAGTCAAACTTGAATACTATAATTAAACTTCAAATCAAAGTAGATTGTTATAATCAAATAATAACCTATTTTTTTATAAAACTCTATTTTTATAAACTCTACATTAAATTTTATAAAATTCTTATATTAATTAGTGTATTACATAGAGATGCTTGTACTAGTGGGAAATTATGAAGACCACCTAAAGTCAAAAGTTATTCCCATGGTCTCCCACTCACACCTCTCATCATCTTTCCTTTCATTTTTCTCCCCACACATTATTCTCATCACCACTCAAACCCTTTCTATCCTTTCTCTTCCTCTCAATCTCGAAATTCATCTAAGAAATATCAATTTTCCAGCCAAGAACAAGCTCTCATACTCAAATCTTCATCCCTATTGAAGCATTCATCAAGGTATGTTGTTAAAAGTTCCAAATTCATACATGAAACAAATTAAATCCACCAAAATATCTAAAACTCATTTTATGCATAAACCTAATTTTTCTAAAGATCCTATCAATAAAATAAGAAGTTCTGGAAATTTTCAGAAAATAACTTATTTTTATTGAATTACTATAATTATTGCACTAAAATAAGGCAATAATTCACATAAAATACTTTTTGGAGTCAATAAATTCTGGTAATATTTTGGAACAACCCATATATTGAGTAAAGTGGATTTATAAAGTTTCATGCATTTATATTACTGTTTGATGCTTATTTTGTATTTCATTTTGTTGTAGATAAATAAATTGCAAAATATAGTTATGTATGTTAAAAACTAGATTGTATATTTTTCGCTCCTTATTCACATATTAAAGACTCCATGAATAAATTTACAGATTTTTTTAAGAATGTTTTCTTATTTTTCCTGATTTAAAGTTTATTTAATGGTTTAAATTGATAATAAATAGCTACACATGTCCAAAAATTATAACACCTTATCAGAATATCATATATAACATGGTAATCATAAATAAAAAGTCTAATTAATTTCTCTTAATATTTTCCTAATATTTATGATTTTATTGATTAGTTAATAATGAAAAAACATAAGAAATACTTCCCTTAGTCCAAAATATCCAAACTATTTACAGTTGGCTCAATATAATGTTAGAAAACTATGGTTAATTTTTCAGAAGTTTTAGGGATCATTTATTATTTTTCCCGAATTTTGTTGTTGTTTAATCATTAAAATACTAAATAAATACTAAAGCAGTTAAGAAAAATATGAAAATTTTACAGTAATTACTATTTTATGAAATAATTATTTTCTGATAATTTCAGAATGTTTCATTAGTGTTTAGTATTTAAAACCATTTTCCTAAATATCTAAGCATGTAAAAAAGCATTTTAATGATTATTTCATATAAATAATTGTTTATAATATATAAAATCTGTAAGTACTTATAATTTGACTAGTTATTATTTTAATAAGAAATTATTAAAGTATTTCCTAAAGTGAAAATATAAATTAATTAAGCAAAGTAATTAATTCAATTTAAAATTCATTTAACATATAAATACATTAATATTCAAAACAAAATTTGGATAATTGTTAATTCATCTAATATAATAATATGTGTCTAAATTATTTTTATTAATACTATATTCCCATTTATCGATTCCTAAACCAAAACTATTAATTATAATAAGTTCCACGTCGTTTTGACCCGAGCCGTCTATCGTACAACACGCGTATTCCTTATTGGACTAATGTGAGTAATCTACCCCATATTTTATAATTTTAAATACTTTTGGGGTGTATCATGTGGTTTTAATATGTTCCAACTTTATTTTATTATTTTTTCACCATTGAGACATTGTGGGGACATTTATATGTGAATCATTATTTGTATAATTGTTGTTTGTTTACGCTACATGTACTTGTAGTGCATTACCATTTTTAGTCTAATCTCCATGACTATGCCCGTATTCTTGAGGTACGTTATGGACAATAATAGCGCTATTGGGTTGACCACCCCGCCTTGGGACGCTAAGGTGATTGATTGCACGTGGTTGAGTGTGTATGATGATTAGATGCTCCATCCTATATATATATATATATATATACTTATATGTATATATAGGGTGAGGACTTATTGTTGTTGTTATCATTTGTTAATCAATTTTTGATTTATAAATTGTTATCTCAATAACACTTGTTTGTCAACTTCAAAAGAAAACAAATTTCAAATTATTCAAACTCACAATTTTCTTTAATAAAACTAGATTACTCACCAACTCTCGTAGTTGACCTGTTTTTACCCATGATGCAGATTTGAAGAATGAAGTTGATGAAAAGTAGGGTGTACCTTAGAAACCCACAATACTATTTAAATTTCATGTAATAAATGTTGTTGTATTTGGATTTGTATTTGTATGTTGTGGATTTTGTTTGCATACTTAGTACTTAATTGAATCTAATCATATTATAACATAGTTGTCATGAGACTTTGAACAATATATCACACCTTGATCGATTCCGCCAAGGATCGGGGTGTGACAGTGAAATGTATAAATAACCTTTGGATGACATGGTTGATCAATGAAATCAGAAGTTTACCCCTCACCGATCTGGTTGGCTACGAATGCTTAGTTGTTTGCTGTTATGATATAACTGTGTTGATGATTGGCAACGGGTGAAATCGCGAACGATTACAGATGGGATCTTGGCTTCCGTCTACAGTAGGTTTAATCGAGGAAGGGTAAGTCGCTTTGATTTGGAGATGTCGATCAATTTCGGAGTGACAATGGATCATAGGCGTATCATATGTGGAGTGATTTCAAGAAGATACTGGATAAGACGACTGAGAATGAACTTTCACTGTCTTCGCATGGTATTTGTGGAGACGTCTGATAGAACACTCAAATCGGTTTGCTAATCCGTCCGATAGTGATCTTGAATCACAAGATCTTCGCATGATATGTAAAATTAGTGCAGAAAAAGATATTCGGATGACTACTCTGAAATCGATTGGGAGAAAAACGAGTATAGAAGGGGCTAACAATGAATCGATGAAGCAAATGGATGTGTTGTATTAAACGACGCCTTCAGATGGAAAGTGAAGAAAGAAGAAGTGTCTGTTGAAATCAAAAGTGGTCGGATTGAATGAAGACGACGTTCACTTTGTATATGCGAACGGATGTAACCTAACCGAAGATGGGCTAGATCTGTTAAAGTGGGCCTTGACCCATCCGAAGGTGGGCTGGACCAGATCAGATTATCTTTGGGTCAGAATTTAATCAAGATGGACTATTCTTTCAAATTTGGGCTGCATATTTTTCAAATTGGGTTGATTTGTTTTCAGACTTTGGAACAAAGAGACATCATGTTAATTGGGCTGAATTATTTCGATGACCCCGACACTGATGATTCGCACCTTTTAAGGTGAGAAATGCCGATTGAAAATGTGTTCATTCATCAGTTCCGACATTTAGGGGAGAATGTTGGGTAAAAATATCGAAACTGATGACGCGGTATTTAATTTAATTATATGGCAGAATTAATGACATGCGGATTCAGAAACGGACTGTTACGCAGAAGCCCACGAGCCCGTTCCAGCGATTGTATCTTTATGGGCTAGGGTTTTAGTCAATGTATTTTAGGTCTGTTTAATATATAAATACGTTTTGATTAGCCGTAATTAGGGAGACGAAAATACGCTTTAGGGTTTGAGTCGTTTTAGAGCTTATTCAAGTTACTCGTTACGTTTTGTAATTAGGAGTACTATCTTTGTACTCAAACCTGATTAATCATTATTCGGCACCGTTACGATTCATATATTTTGTCGTTTATTGTTTAATTTTTCGTCATTATTGTTCAGTTCATCGGATTCGATCCTAACATGTTCAAATGATGATATTAAATCATCATTTAACTATCCTAATAATGTGAGGGCACATGTTAATAATTAACATCAAACAATAGAGGCACACATTTAGGATCAAAATTGAATTAACTAATTAATCCTAATTATCCATGCATAATAAAATGATAATAACTAATTACTAATTAAATATTCAAATCATGTGATGACACATGATAATGATTAATTTAATTCAATTATCCTAAATAAATTCAAAATAATTTAAACAATTAAATTATCAATTTTCTCAAAATAAATAAATTCAAAAAATCAAGTAAGCTTAAAATAAAAAAAAAATCATTTTGGAGATAATTACCAAAAAATATTTTAAAACAATTTGATAATATAAAATCTCCAAATATTTCGATTTATATAACCCTATAGCAATTTTCGAAAAACATATACCAAGAAAATAAGCATCCACTGCAAGTATCAACTAAACATAGGCTCTGATACCACTGATAATTTTTCTACTACCCTAGAACAGGCAAACATGGCAACGGAAACTGTAAGACCCTAATCCCGAGAAGTCAAGTTTCGAGTTTCAAAGAATCAAAGTTCGCGAGCTAAAAGGAACAAAATTGTGGAATTATGGGGAAAATGCCCTTTAGAGCCGCTAATGAGCACATTAGCAACGCTAATGTGGCTTTGGCCGCTTAGTCTCGTTTTTCGCATCATTATTTGCCAGTTGTTCTAAGTGGAATTGCACGATCGATATTAGCGGCGCTAACCTTAGGGTTAGCTGCGCTAATGTTTGAATTTGGGCCAAAACCGTAGATTTTTATGCTTGGGCCATATTTAAGAGTTGGGAACCCTAGGACACCCGCCAAATGCTACTTTTTAGCCTCCAAAACGTTCTCTCTCTCTCTCTCTCTCTCTCTCTTTCTCTCTCACTCTAGACTTCTGGAATGGGTGTTTAATGATTTTGGTTTGTTTAGATGGATTTTTGAAGCCTTGATGATGCTAGAAGGAAGGTGTGATGCTACAAGATGTTCCTCGTGAGTGAAGCTTCAAAGATCTGCACTTTTCTGGACCATTGTGAGTAAAGTTCTCACCTTTATGAAATTTTATGATTGTTCTTACGATTTAAGCATGTTATTATGGATTGAATAAGTGTAATGGTCTCTTTTAGTGTTTGTTTATGGTTTGGAAGGATAAAGTTGGAAACTTTATGCCTTAAATCTTTGATTTGAACCTTTGGGATGGTTTAGAGAGTACGCCAAACTCTCTATGGTGATTTTGGTTGGGCGTTGGACCACTTTGGGCTTGAATCTTGTTCATGATCTTGTTTAGTGATGTTTGGGAGGATAAAGTTAGAAAATTGGCTGAATGGATTAAGAACTGAATGGACTTCTAGGTCTGTTCATAGTTAGCAGCGCTAACTTCAGGAGTTAGCGGTGCTAACTGTGCTGCTGACTTTTGTTCACTTTGACCGTTGACTTTTGACCAGTTTGACTTTAGCTTGAGGGTTTTGGATACCGGTATTATAGGATTGTGCTGTTTGGGATTTGGAGGTTTGACATCGCAGCGGTCGTCATGCGGTCAAAAATAAGAAAAATAACCTCACTCTCACTTAGCACAGTGGAAGTCAGGGTCGATCCATAGGAGTTACGTCGTCGAGACAGGTGACAGATTACCAACTGCAGTGTCACGCTACAGTCACAGAACCTAATTCCTAACTTTTGACAACTAAACCCTAAAAGAGCATAAAATCAATAATCCAAACAAGCATTAACTAAACTAAACTACTAACTAAACATTGTTACCTACTGAAATCAGAAGTACGTCTCCAATCTAGAAGCAATCAAAGGCAATCCAAACATCAAACACAATCCAATTACTCAAGAGTTCATTCACAAACATAAACACCGAAAAGCAAAGCAAATAACATAAACCAAATTAAACATGAACTAAACTAAACTAAACCAAGTTCTAAACTAAGATTACTTACTGATTCCAGAAGTAAATTCCAGAAAGATCAGAAGCAATTACAATCCCAAAACATCCACATAAGCATTCAACACTAACAATACCAAAAAAGTGCAATATACTTGAACCTAATGATTACTTTTATAAATCAAAAACCAAATCAGATCCAAAGGTTTTAAAACAGTAAACAACTATCTAAAATCAGTAACAAAGACTTAATGCCACTGGTTGTCACTCCCAAGGGCACTAGCCAACTATCACTAACTATTTAACTACTTGAAAATTAAAACTAAAAACATAAAATTACCAAATAATGGTTTCAGAAGCTAAATCTCGGAGTCAAAGAGCCTTGAGGGTCGATTTTACACCAGGTCTTCGCTAGTTTTTTTGACCTAAAAGCCTTTATTTATAGTTGAAAAAATCTCGAGACCACGCCGCGAATTAGTGAATCCCGCGTCGCGCGTGCTGGCTTATCCCCGTTTTTTCGGCATTTGAATGTTTTCCACCGCCTCATCACCGCGTCGCGCCTTTGTGATTTCCGCAGCGCGCATACGTATTTTCCTGATTTTGCCTTGATCTTCACAATTCTTCCAAATTGCACGCCTTTGGTCCCTGTTTTCATTATTTCTTTCCAAACAAGTGCTGGCATGAAAAGTGAGAATACCATGATGTATATGATATAATTTCACTAAGAATCTCAAGACCGCGCTGCGCATTAGTGAATCCCGCGTCGCGCGTGTTGGCTTATCCTTGTTTCTTCGGCATTTGAATGTTTTCCACCGCCTCATCACCGCGTCGCGCCTTTGTGATTTCCGCGGCGCGCGTACGTATTTTCCTGATTTTGCCTTGATCTTCACAATTCTTCCAAATTGCATGCCTTTGGTCCCTGTTTTCATTATTTCTTTCCAAACAAGTGCTGGCACGAAAAGTGAGAATATCACGATGTATATGATATAATTTCACTAAGAATAGGGCTCAACAACGACTAAAATATGTGATATTACTAGGCGTTGTCAAACACCCCAAGCAAGAGAGTTTTTAATTGATTTTAACTAAGACTCAAACAATTTTTGATTGTGTTCAGTTTCAAAGCTTATTGCCTTATGAGTTAGAGTGAAATAGTTCGTGAAAACATAATCGGAATGTTCTTTGGAATTCATGGCTTTCTAGAGAACCCTTGATTACAAATTTTCTGTCTACAAGGAAGTGTACGTACTCATTCAGATTCTAAAGGCCATTAAAGAATTGTCCATGACTTTCGATGTTGTCCGTGTAACGAGTTTTCAGAAATACCATCCCAGACCAGACGATCTTAGGTGGCAAGGTGCATAAGGCCCACCCATTTTAGACCTACCGGCTCGAACAATAAAGGCCACAGATTGACAGTTCCTTCCTAAATTCCAATCCTAAAACAGTCCAATCTTCTAGACTCATAAAACTCGACTTATTTGACCAAACTAATAGCATGATAACAACTACATAGTATTTCTCGAAAAATACTAATGCTATAAACAATCACAAACTATTCATTTCAATATTATAATCTAATAAAATTTTTGAAAAAGTTGCTAAAATTTTGAAAATCGGTCATTTCTCGCAAAAAATTCAAAAAAACTACTCTTTCGACCGTCCACACCCACACTTAAAACCGTACAACGTCCCCGTTGTACAAAAATTATTTGGAACAAGGGAGAAAGAGTTACCCTTATGGATGGTAGATCACTTGGTTGGTGCTCGGTATCACAGGTACAAATACGAACAAAAAGGTCCTTGATTTCACGTTCTGGAGTTGTAGCGCAACAGTGAACATGCCAGTAATCAATACAAGTGGAGAGGGCACGGTGATCCCACACTTGCTTGAACCAACTCCTCCAATTTTTGGTAACACATGCAAGACTCAACAAAGACATCAAATGCAAATAGAATAAACAAATAAAATATAAACAACTAAAAGATAGTAGTGTCATAGGTACAGTACATATATCCAAAAGAAGAAAAAGAAAATACATCAATCGCCACCTGGTGTCGCGGCTTACCTTTTATCGGAGGAAACCGACTGATCGAATCCCACGACGCGGATATGAGCAGCCTGCGACGCGCGTGTTCCCAAATCAACCCCTGCGCATCGGGTTGGTTTACGATCCCGCGGCGCGCTATTTGCTTGACCACGACGCGGTCATCAAAATTCCATTTTTCTTCAAATCAACTCCACACTTGCCTTGGACTAATAATACCTGCAATTGACGATGATATAATTTCCTAATTATCCTTAAGAATACAGTACCTAACCTATGAAAAGATGGGTTGCCTCCCAACAAGCGCTAAGTTTAACGTCTTCGGCCAGACGTGTCATTCCTATCCTATTCTTCTTGAATTCCTGACGGCATCTTCTTATGATCTGGTGCGAAATTGTGTGCCATCATTGACATCAATGAAGTGAGCTGAGTCATCCTGTCACTAACCCCGCTAATCCATTGTTGCTAAGCTTCCAGAAGTTGAAAGACCTTTGCTTCTCTTTCCCTTGCATCTTTCTCATACTGTTGGTGCCTTGCTTCCAACATCTCCATCATGTCCAGCAGTTGCTCTTTATCAATGGTGCACAACGGATGCTCCTTTATTTCTTTTAACACTTCCTCTTTTCCTCCTTCTCCTGTTCGGGTCCATATTGTTCGTTTGTCCTTAATCCCAGGCTCCATCAACAAGTTGTTGTCCAAATTCTTATCGTCATACCCTTGAGGTAGAGATATGGGACTGCCGAACATATTTAACCTTCTTTTTCTTGACCCAAAGAAGATGTCCAAATCTCCTATTTTGCAATCAATAACAGCGCCGGCTGTAGCCAAGAACGGGCGTCCTAATATTAATGCGGGCGCATCCTCCTGACTCTCATACTCCATGACTAAAAAGTCCACTGGGTAAAAGAAGTCCCCAACTTTCACTATGACATTAGTAAGCTTACCTCGGGATACTCTGGTTGACTGATCAGCCAGCTGTAACACAGTCTTTGCCGGCTCTAATTCCTCATTCTTGTATTTATCATATAAGTATCCCGGAAGCACATTCACACTTGCTCCCAAATCCAGCAAGGTGTTCCTAATGACCACATCTCCTACAGTAGCAGTGATCAGTGGTGACCCAGGATCCTTCTCTTTCTTAGGCAGTGTTCCCAACAGTGCCTCACTAGCTTTAATAGTTAACCTCACAGTGTCAGGTGTGGGAGTCTTACTTTTTCCGTTTTTATCGCACATCTCCCGAAGAATTCTTGTATCCTCAGGAGCGTTCTTAAGTTCATCCCACAAAGGTTGATTCATTGATGGTCCCGTCAATTTAGGCGCTTCCTGCGTTTTCTTTCCCTTCTTGTCCTTCTTTCTTTGTTTGATTCCAGCTATTATTGGCTGCTTTTCCTCCTGGACATCATTGTCCTCCTTTGGTTGAGTTTCCTTCTCAACGGGAATTTCCTTTAATTCCGTGTCTTCCCTATTCTCCTCTTCAATTTCCACTTTTTCCTTAACTTCTTCTTCTTTTTCATTCTCAGCCTCATTTCCTGATTCTAACAGATCTTCCAGAGTGACCTTTCTCCATTCAGCCTCGACAGTGTTGACATGTTCCTTTCCGGCCCGCTGACTATGGGTCGGATTGACTTCTGTGGTACTTGGCAGCTTCCCATTATCTCTTTTACGTTGGTCTTCAGCCATTTGGGCGATTTGCCTCTCCATATTGACGATGGCTTTCGCATTGGCCTGTGATTGCTGCTGCGTTGCATTGAACATTGCATACATTTTTGCGACAAGATCCTCCTGAGTTTTGGAGCATTGTTGATGAAGTTATTGGGCCCCTTATTGTCGCCACTACCATTTCCATTGACATTACCATTATTGTTTACTGGTTGATGCTACCTGGGCGAGTTGGATGATTGCCTTTGGTAGTTGTTTTGCCTCTGGTTATTGAAATTCTACTGACCTTGATTATATGGCCTATAGGGTCGTCCATTGCCATATTGACCTTGACCCTGGCCATAGACTTGATTTACTTCTTGAGTCTTTGGTCCTCCTTGACCTCCTTGTGGCTGACTCTGAGGTCCATTCTGCAGAGTAGACACAAACCTATCAAATTTCTTATTGAGCTCGCTTATCTCCTTCTTTACATCCTTTTTCCAATCGGCATCGGCTCCTATTGCTGCGACTGTGCCTACCGTCTTCCTTGTAGAAAAATTCGACTTGGAACCATTACTTAACTGTTCCAAAAACCGCCAAGCCTCCTCCGGGTCTTGCATCATAATCGTGCCACTAGATGATGCGTTAATCATAGCTTGATTCGTCTCACTTGCTCCTTCAAAGAATACATTGACCAGTTGCCATTTGGGAATATCGTGATGAGGACATGACCTCATCAACTCCTTCAGATGGTCCCACGCTTCATGAAAAGCTTCTCCAGCCTTCTGCTGGAAATCCTGAATAGCCCTCCTGATTTCCGTCGTCTTGCTTGTCGGATAAATTCTTGTAAGAACTTAGCTTTGAGTTGGTCCCATGTAGTGATACTATTCGATGGTAAAGATGTAAACCAATATTTGGCTTTGTCTTTAAGAGTGAATGGGAACAATCTTAGTCTAAAAATGTTCTTATTAGTATTTCTAGGGGTATTAGCTTTGGCTATTGCTATAAATTCATACAAGTGATTGTATGGGTCATCATGTTTGTACCCCCTAAATTTCGGTAATATCCCTAACAACTGAGGCCTAATTTCTACTTGATATTCTATATCCTCAGGAATGTAAATGGGCTACGAGTCATCGTACTCCCGTGGCTGGAAGTGCGATGCAACCGATTGCCCCATCGGTTGTGCAAAATACAAGGGTTGAGCAGGATTACCGTAAAAGTGATGATCATTATATCTCTGCTGACCTTGTGGTGGTTGATACTGATGTGCTCTTCTTGTAGGTCCCCGACCTAGGTTCCATGGTTGCTGTGGTGCTGGTGGAACCCATCCTTCGTCTTCTTCATCATACCTCTCCTCAGTCTCTTGATACTGGTACTGCTGCTGAGGTGGTTGCTGTTGATACTGTTGCTGCGGTGGTATAGGTTGGAATGTGGTTTGTGGTTTAAAAACTACTGGTGCTGGTTAAGAAATGGGTTGAGAAATGGGTGTCTGCTGTCTAGATACTGGGGTGCCATCACGGGTCGATGCTCCACAAGACATGGCAGATGTAAATGGGTTTGTGGATTGAGGTTGGGATAAAGGTTGAAATGGTGGAATCGACGGCGGAGTGCATGAAGGTATAGGTCCAGGGGCTGAAGCTGCACCACCAGTAGCACTAGTGCTCCCAATGTGGAATTCTGAAACCGGGGGAATAATTGACATCCCCGTTGCCTCACCCGAGGGTTCCTGGGCAACACTTACCATACTACTACTGACATTACTGAAACTCATTGTATACAAACGCCTACGTGCACGGATTTTATGCGCAATTCGCTCAATCTCTGAGTCAAAATGCAAAGGGGATAATTGCTCACCCCTGTGGATACGCATGCACGAATGCAACACGCCCGAAAAATCAAAAACCAAAAATCAAAAATCAAAATTACTAACCAACTAAAACAAGAAACTAAACTAACAAGTCCTACAAATCACCTATTCTCAAGCTTACAACTCCCCGGTAACGATGCCAAAATTTGACATCGCAGCGGTCGTCATGCGGTCAAAAATAAAAAAAATAACCTCACTCTCACTTAGCATAGTGGAAGTTGGGGTCGATCCACAGGAGTTACGTGGTCGAGACAGGTGACAGATTACGAACTGCAGTGTGATGCTACAGTCAGGACCTAATTCCTAACTTTTGACAACTAAACCCTAAAAGAGCATAAAATCAATAATCCAAACAAGCATTAACTAAACTAAACTACTAACTAAACCTTGTTACCTACTAAAATTAGAAGTACATCTTCAATCCAGAAGAAATCAAAGGCAATCCAACCATCAAACACAATCCAATTACTCAAGAGTTCATTCACAAACATAAACACCAAAAAACAAAGCAAATAACATAAACCAAATCAAACATGAACTAAACTAAACTAAACCAAGTTCTAAACTTAGATTACTTACTGATTCCAGAAGTAAATTCCAGAAAGATCAGAAGCAATTACACTCCCAAAACATCCACACAAGCATTCAACACTAACAATACCGAAAAAGTGAAATATACTTGAACCGAATGATTACTTTTATAAATCAAAAACCAAATCAGATCCAAAGGTTTTAAAACAGTAAACAACTATCTAAATTCAGTAACAAAGAATTAATGCCACTGGTTGTCACTCCCAAGGGCACTAGCCAACTATCACTAACTATTTAACTACTAGAAAATTAAAACTAAAAACATAAAATTACCAAATGATGGTTTCAGAAGCTAAATCTCAGAGTCAAAGAGCCTTGAGGGTCAATTTTACACCAGGTCTTTGCTAGTTTTTTTCGACCTAAACGCCTCTATTTATAGTTGCAAAAATCTCGAGACCGCGCCGCGCATTAGTGAATCCCACGTAGCGCGTGCTGGCTTATCCCCGTTTCTTTGACATTTAAATATTTTCCACCGCCTCATCACCGCGTCGCGCCTTTGTGATTTCCGCGGTGCGCGTACATATGTTCCTGGTTTTGCCTTGATCTTCACAATTCTTCCAATTTGCACGCCTTTGGTCCCTGTTTTCATTATTTCTTTCCAAACAAGTGCTGGCACGAAAAGTGAGAATACCACGATGTATATGATATAATTTCACTAAGAATAGGGCTCAACAACGACTAAAATATGTGATATTACTAGGCGTTGTCAAGGTTTTGAGTAGAATTTATCTTGTTATGACATTCACGTTGTCGGATCCGTTAACGCGCTTGAGGAGTTCTGTTTGGCCTTGCGTGTCAGGTGAATCTTCTCACTATACTATGTGTGATGTTGCATGCATAGGTAGCTTTATTACTTTGTGTAATAATGTGATGTATGTGTCTTAAGTGTTTATCGACAAGATCGGGGCAACCTCGTGAGTTGAGGAATGGGCAAGATTAGGGCAAGCTCTGTTGGATATATGTCTAAGTCATCAACTATGGTGATGTTTCTAATAATAGCAGTGTCCTATTTGGGTTGCCCTCAAGGCCCAGTAAAAACAATCAGTAGCAGAAACAAAGATGATTGATCAGTTTATTAATTGAGAAAATTAATTAATCAGAAACTGGATCAGGGATTAATTAATAAATTAATTTATGAGAATTAATTAAAGGGTTGGATTGTAATTAATTAAAACTTTAATTAATAGAACAAGTCCAGGTGGTGCGACCGCCAAAAGGCTCAAAGGTTTGGAACCCTAGGGAGCCTCACACTATAAATAAAGGCCTTGGGGGACACTCCAAGGCATCCCCACAACCCTAGAGGTGCCGCCACGTCTAAGGAACCCTCCCCCTCCCTCTTTGTCGAATTCCAGTAACCCTCAAAGGGTTTTCTGGATCGATTTCTTCATTTGAAGAAATTTCTGTCTACTTGTTCTTCTGGTCCTTGGTTGTGAATCAAAAGAGGGATTTTGGTTTGGATCCTGAACATCCAACCACAAGGTATGAATCGATTTCATGTTTTGTTGGTGCAACTGTTATGTGTTGGATTAATGTGTCTAAGCCTTAACTATAATTGATGCATGTTCTTGAATTGATGGCAGCACAGTCCTTTTGGGTTGCCCTCATAACTTGGCAGAGGACAAGATTGCATATAGAGAGAAAGATTGATATATTATGGAGATAATATATTAATCAGAATAGGAATACATAATTTGTTAATATATTATGAGAATAATATATTATATAGAAATTATTATGTTTAATTAAAGATTAATAAAAAATTAATTAGATTAATTAAATATGTAGGGGTTGAATTATAAATTGTTCAAGAGTTGGACAATAGACCATTGTGAGTAAAGTTCTCACCTTTATGCATTTTTATG